>ML289897.1:143367-174287 GCA_005239495.1 Nicotiana undulata | reverse complement strand
GGGGAGGGGGGGGGGGTTCAATGTTATGGTCGTAATACGCCAAAAAATAAGGAACGATCATGTTGAGGAGATGACAAATGTCCCTTTGTTCATTTTTAATGTGTTGTTGAAAGTTTAGACGATTCGTGTCGGGATGCCCGGGCCGATGCATATGTCGTGGGGATATAGCACACGAATATCTAAAAAACAAGAGGAATTCAAGTTTTATGGCCCTAAAATGATTAAAATAAAATAAAATAAGGAACGATCATGGAAAGGCGATGACTTATGTTCCTTAGGTCGTTTGTGATGGGCCGACAAAATTTTGAGCGATTCTGGTCCGATCGGCTTGACCCATGCAGATGGTAGAGGCTATAGCACACGAAAATCTAGGAGAGAAATTCCTATTTTATGGCCCTAAAAAGCCAAGAAAACGATGACTGGTCATGTCAAGGTAATGACTAATGTTACTTAGGTCATTTTTGATGGGCCAATAAAACTTTAGGAAATTCGCGTCCGGTCGCCTGAACCCATATAGATGGCGTGAACTATAGCACACGAAAAGCTGGGAATCAGGCTGAATTCCTGTTTTGTGCCCTAAAACGCCAAAAAACGAGGACGGTCATGGCGAGGTGATGACTATGTTCCTTAGGTTATTTTTTACGGGCCGTAAAATTTTTAGGCGATTCGAGTCCGGACGCCTGATGCAGATGGTATGGGCTATAGCACACGAAATGTGGGAATCAGGCGGAATTCTAGTTCTATGGCCCTAAAACGTCAAAAAATGAGGAACGGTCATGATGAGGAAATAACTAATGTTTATTAGGTTGTTTTTTATATGTCGGCAAAAATTTAGCCGATTAGATTCCGATCGCCTAGACCAAGACGATGGAGTGGGCTATCGCACACGAAAATTTGAGAATCAGGCAGAATTCCTGTGTTAGACCCTGAAACGCCAAAAAATGAGGAACGGTCATATCGAGAAGATGGCTAATGTTCATTAGGTAATTTTTTATGGATCGGAATTTTTTTAAGCAAGTCACGTCTGGTCACTCGCACCCATTCAAATGGCATGGGCTATAGCATACAAATATCTCATTTAGATAGAATTCTAGTTTTATGCCCCTAAAACGCCAAAAAAGAGGAATAGCCATGGCGAGGCGATTAATAATGTTCCTCAGGTTGCTTTTTATGTGCCGGAAAAACTATAGGTGATTCGAGTCCGGACGCCCGGACCCATGTAGATGACGTGGGCTTTAACACACGAAAATTTGGAAATCGGGTGGAATTCCCGTTTTATGGCCCTAAAACGCCAAAAAATAAGGAACGGACATGGCGAGGTGATGACTATGTTCTTTGGGTTGTTTTTTAAGGGCCGACAAAATTTTAGGCGATTCGGATCCGGACGCCCGGACACATAGCACACAAAAATCTTGAAATCGGGCTGTATAATGGCCCTCAAAAGCCATATAAAAAGCAACGGCCATGGCGATGAGAGGACTAATGTTCCTTAGGTCGTTTTTTATGGGCCGGAAAAATTTTAAGCGAGTCTGGACGCCTGTACCCATGTAGATGGCGTGGGCTATAACACTCGAAAATGTAGGAATCGGGCGGAATTCCTATTTTATGGCCCTAAAACAAGGCACGACCATGGTGAGACGATAACTAATATTCCTTATGTCATTTTTGATGACCGCCAAAATTTTAGGCAATTCGCGGCCGGACGCTCGGACCCATGCATATGGCCTGGGCTATCGCACACGAAAACTTGTGAATCGAGCGAAATTTTAGTTTTTTTGCCCTAAAACACCAAAAATGAGGAACGGTCATGGCGAGGCGATGACTATGTTCCATAGGTCATTTTTGATGGGTCGGAAAAATTTAGGTGATTCAAGTGCGTACGCTCGAACCCATGCATATGATCTTGCCAATAACACACAAAAATCTAGGAATCTGGCGAAAATTCCAGTTTAATGGTTAACGCCAAAAAAGGCGAACAATCATGGCTAGGCGGTGACTAATGTTCCTTAGGTCATTTTTGATGGGGCAAATTTTTTTTAGGCGATTCGGGTCCAGACGTCCGGGCCCTTGCAGATGGTGTGGGTTATAGTACACGAAATCTAGGAGGCTGAATTCTAGTTTTATGGCCCTAAAACGCCAAAAAAGGAAGAAACGATCATGGAGAGGTGATGACTAATGTTCCCATGGGAGTTTTTGATGGGACGTCAGAATTTAGCTGAATGACTCCGGTCGCCCGGACTATGCAGATGGCGTAGGCTATAGTACATGAAAATCTTGGAATCGAGCGGAATTCCACTTTTATGACCTTAAAATGCCAAAAATCGAGGAACGGTCATGGAGAGGTAATTACTAATGTTCTTTATGTCATTTTTTATGTGCCGGCAAAATTTTAGGCTATTCGGATCCGGAGTTCATATTTTATGGCCCTAAAACGCTAATAAACGAGAAACGATCATGACGAGGAGATGAATAATGTTCCTTAGGTCATTTTTTAGGCCGGTAAAATTTTAGGTGATTCGGGTCTGATCGCCCGCCCATGCAGATGGCATGGGCTATATCACCGAAAATTTGAGAATCAAGCGGAATTTTAGTTTTATGGCCCAAAAGGCCAAAAATGAGGAACAATCATGGCGAGGCGATGACTAATGTTCCTTAAGGAGTTTTTGTTGGGCTATAAAATTTTTAGGAGTTTCGGGTTCGGCCACCCCGACCCTTGCGTGCGCTATAGCACACGAGTATCTGCGAATCGGGCGAAATTCCTGATTTATAGCCCTAAAACGCCAAAAACGAGAAAAAATCATGGCGAGGCGATGACTAATGTTCCTTATGTCACTTTTTTGGGCCGGCTAAATTTTAGGCGATTCGAGTCCGATCTCCATGTATATGGCTGACGCTATAGCACACAAAATTTAGGAAACGAGCGGGATTCCATTCTTTTGGCCCTAAAACACCAAAAATGAGGAACGATCATGGAAAGGCAATGACTAATGTTCCATTGGTCGTTTTTGATAGGCTGACAAAATTTTAGGTGATTCGGGTCCAGACGCCCGAACCCATGCAGATGGCGTGGGCTATAGCATACGAATATCAAGGAATCAGGCGGAATTCCTGTTTTATGGCCCTGAAATGCCTAAAAATAAGGAAAGGTCATGGTGAGGCGATGACTAATGTTCCTTAAGTCGTTTTTGATGGGCCGACAAAATTTTAGGTGATTCGAGTCCAGTAGCCTCGACCTATGCTGATGGCGTGGGCTAGCACACGAATATTTGAGAATCGAGCGGAATTCTAATTTTTGGCCCTAAAACGAAAAAAAAAACGAGGAACATTCATGGCGAGGGGATGATTAATGTTCCTTAGGTCATTTTTGATTGGCGGGAAAATTTTTAGGTGACATGAGTCAGGTCGCCTGGACCCATGTTGATGATGTAGGCTATAGTACACGAAAATTTGGTAATCAGCCAAAATTCCTGTTTTATGGTCCTAAACGCCAAAAAATGAGGAAAGGTCATGACAAGGAGATGACTAATGTTCCTTAGGTCATTTTTTACACAAACGCTCGGACCCAAGCAGATGGTGTGGGGCCATAGAACACGAATATATGAGAATCAAGCAGAATTTCAGTTTTATGGCCCTAAAATGCCAAAAATGAGGAACGGTCACGGAAAAGCGGTGACTTATGTTCCCTAAGTCGTTTTTGATGGGCGACAAAATTTTAGGCGATTCATGTCCGGTTCCCCTGACCCATGCAGATGGCGTGGACTATAGCACACGAATGTCAGAGAATCGGGTTCCAGTTTTATGGCCATAAAACGCCAAAAATGAGGAACGTTCATGTCTAGGTAATAACAAATGTTCCTTAGGTCATTTTTGATGTGCCGACAAAATTTTTGACGGTTAGAGTTCGGTCGCCCGAACCCATGCAAATGGCATTCTCGGCGAAATTTCAGTTTTATGGCCCTAAAACGCCAAAGAAAAGAGATGTTCATGGAGAGGCGATGACTAATGTTCCTTAGGTCATTTTTATGGGACGTGAAAATTTCAGGCGATTCGAGTCCGGTCGCTTGGACCCATACAAATCTACACGAATATCTGAGAATGGGGCGGAATTTAAGTTTATTGGCAGAAAACGTCAAAATCGAGGAACGGTCATGGCGACGCAATGACTAATGTTTCTTATGTCATTTTTTATGGGCCCGCAAATTTTAGACGATTCGAGTCCGGACGCCAGGACCCATGCAGATGGTGTGGGTTATAGCACACGAAAATCTAGGAATCGGGCAGAATTCTCGTTTTGTAGCCCTAAAACGCCAAAAATACAAGGACGGTCATGGCGAAGCGAAGACCATTTTCCTTAAGTTTTTTTTATAGGCCGGCAAAATTTTAGGTGATTCGAGTCCGGATGCCTGGACCCATGCAGATGGCGTGGGCTATAGCACATGAAATTTGGGAATCGGGCAGCACTCCTGTTTTATGGCCCTAACGCACCAAAAAATGAGGAACGGTAATGACGAGGCAATGACGAATGTTCCTTAGGTCGTTTTTCTGTGTCGGAAAATTTTAGCCCATTAGAGTCCGATCTCCCGGACCCAAGCAGACAGTGGACTATAACATACGGAAATCTAGAAATCGGGCAGAATTCCTATTTTATGGCCCTAAAACGTCAAAAAATGAGGAACGGTCATATCGAGATGATGACTAATGTTACTAAGGTCATTTTTATAGGCCGGAAAAATTTCATGTGATTAGAGTTCGGGCGTCCGGAGCAATGCAGATGGCGTGAGCTATAGCACACGAAAATTTGAATCGAGCAGAATTCCAGTTTTATGACCCTAAAACGCAAAAATGAGGAACGTTCATGGCGATGCGATTACCAATGTTCCTTAGCTCATTTATTATGTGCCGACAAAATTTTAGGCGATCTAAACGCCCGAAACCATGCAGATGGCGTGAGCTATAGCACACGAAAATCTAAAACAAGCGAAATTCCTATTTTTTACCCTAAAACGCCAAAAAAACAAGGAACGATTATGGAGAGGTGATGACTAATGTTCCTTATGTCATTTTTGATGGGCCGACAAAATTTTAGGCGATTCAGGTCCGGACACCCAGACCCACATAGATGACATGGGCTATAACACACGAAAATCTGGGAATCGAGTGAAATTCCTATTTTATGACCCTAAAACGAGAAAAACGAGGAAAATTCATGGTGAGACGATGACTAATGTTCCTTAGGTCGTTTTTGATGACTAGCAAAATTTTAGGCGATTCGAGTCCGGACGCCCGGGTCCATGCAGATGGCATCTAAAAATCGTCCAGAATTCTAATATTTTGGCCCTAAAATCCCAATTATGAGTAACAGTCATCACGAGGTGATGACTAATGTTCCTTAGGCCTTTTTGATGGGCCGGCAAAATTTTAGGCGATTCACGTCCGGACTCCTAGACCCATGTAAATGGCGTGGCTAAAGCACACAAAAATCTTGAAATCGGGCACATTTTCTATTTTATTGCTCTAAAACTAAAAAAAACAAGGAACGTTCATGCGAGGGGATAATTAATGTTCCTTAGGTCATTTTTTATGGACATACAAAATTATAGGCGATACGAGTTCGGTCACTCGAACCCATGTAGATGGCGTGGGCTATAGCACACGAAAAATCGATGTAGATGGCAAAGCGATGACTATTTTTCATTAGGTCATTTCTGGCGGGCCCAAAAAATATTAGGCAATTCGGAGTCGGTCGCCTTAGGTCATGTAGATGGCGTGGATAGCACATGAAAAATCAAAATTCGTGAATAATTCCTGTTTTATGGCTCTAAAACGTCAAAAAATGAGGAACGTTCATGGCGTAGCGGTAACTATTATTAATTATGTCGTTTCTAATTATCCCGTAAATTTTAGGTGAATTGGAGTCGGTCGCTTGAATTCATGCATATTGTGTGAACTATGACACACGAAAAATCTAAAATCGTCATGAATTTTGTTTTTGGCCCTAAAACGCCAATAAACAAGGAATGATCGTGGTGAAGCGAGCCGGTCGCCCTAGTTCATACAGATGGCATGGACTCTAGCATATGAAAAATCAGAAATCGTGGTAAATGTTTGTTTTATGGCCCAAAACGTCAATAAACGAGTAACGGTCATGGCGAAATGATCATTATTGTTCGTTAGGTCGTTTCTGATGGGCACGCAAAATTTTAGGTGATTCGGAGCCGGTCGCTTGATTTCATGCAGACGTGAAATATAGCACATGAAAATTCAGAAATCGTGTTGAATTCTTGTTTTATGACCCTAAAACGGCAAAAATGAGGAACGATCAAGGTGAAGTGATGAGTATCGTTCATTATGTCATTTCTGATAAGACCGAATCTTTTTGGAAATTCAGAGTCGGTCACCCGAGTTCATGCGGATGTCATGGACTATCACACATGGAAAATCGGAAATCAATCTGAAATCCTATTTTATGGCCCTAAAATGCCAAAAAACGAGGAACGGTCATGTCAAAGCAATGAGTATTGTTCATTGGGTCATTTCTGATGGGCCTGCAAAACTTTAAGCGATTCGAAACCGATCGCCCGAGTTCATGCAATGGCGTGAACTGTAACACACGAAAAATCAGAAATCATGCTGAATTCTTGTTTTATAACCCTAAAACGGAAAAATGAGGAACAAGCATGGTGAAGTGATGGCTATTGTTCGTTAGGTCTTTTCTAATGGGCTTGCAAAAAATTTAGGCAATTTAGAGCTGGTCACCCGAGTTTATGCAGATGGCGTGGACTATAGAACACGAAAAATCAAAAATTGTGTTGAAATCCTGTTTCATAGCCATTGCCAAGAAATTGTCCTGAATTCCTGTTTTAGAGCCTAAACAGCAAAAAACGATGAATGGCCAGGGTTAAGCGATGACTATTGTTCATTAGGTCGATTCTGATGGGCCCGCAATATTTTAGGCAATTCGGAGCAGGTCGCTCGAATTCATGAAGATGGCATGGACTTTAGCACACGAAAAATCGAAAACCGTCCTAAATTCCAATTTTATAGCCCTAAGCACACAAAAAAACGACGAACGGTCATGGCGAAGTGATGACTAATGTTTGTTAGATCGTTTCTGATAGGCCCAAATTTTTTTAGGCAATTCGAAGTCGGTCGCCGATATCAGGCAGATGATGTAGACTATAGCACACGAAAAATCATAAAATCAACTTGAATTTCTATTTTATGGCCCTAAAGTGCCAAAAATTGAGGAACGATTTTTGGCGAAGTAATAATTATTGTTCTTTAGGTTTTACTAATGGTCCCGCAAAATTTTAGGCGATTCGAAACCGATCGCCTGAGTGCATGCAGATGGCGTGGACTATATCACATGAAAAATCGGAAATAGTCCTGAATTTCTATTTTGTAGCCCCAAAAAACAAAAAAAAGAGGAACAATCATGGTGAAGCGGTAATTTGTTCATTAGGTCGTTTATAATGGGCGCATAAAGTTTTAGGCAATTTGAAGCCAGTCGCCCGCGTTCATGCAGATGACGTGGATTATATAGTACACGAAAAATGGAAAATCATCCTAAATTCCTATTTTATGGCCCTAAAACGCCCAAAAATGAGGAACGGTCATGGCAAAGCGATGTCTATTATTCATTAGGTCATTTCTGATGGTCCGCAAAATTTTAAGCAATTCGGAGCTAGTCGCCCGAGTTCATATAGATGGCTTGAACTATATGACACACGAAAAAATAGAAATCGTCCTAAATTACGGTTTTATAGCCTCAAAACGCCAAAAAACGAAGAACGGTTATGTTGAAGCGATGACTATTTTTCGTTAGGTCGTTTATGATTGGTCCACAAAATTTTAGGTGATTCAGATCCGATCGCCCGAGTTCACGTAAATGGCGTGAACATAGCACACGAAAATTGGGAAATCGTCCTAAATTCCTGTTTTATGGCCCTAAAAAGCCAAAAACGAGGAACAGACATGGCGAAACAATGACTATTGTTCATTAGGTCATTTTTTATAAGCTTGCAAAATTTTAGGTGTTTCCGAGTTGGTCGCCCGAGTTGATACAGATAGGCTATAGCACACGAAAAATCGAAAATTGTCTTGAATTCCTATTTCATGGACCTAAAACGCCAAAAGTCGAAGACAGTCATGGCGAAACAATAACTATTGTTTATTAGGTCATTTCTGCTGAGCCCGCAAAATTGTAGGCGATTTGGAATCGATCACCCGAGTTCATGCAAATGGTATGGACTGTAGCACATGAAAATTAGGAAATGCACTGAATTCCTATTTTACGACCCTAAAATGCTAGAAACAAGTAATGGTCATGGCGAAGCAATGTATATTGTTCATTAGGTCGTTTCTGATGGGCCCGCATAATTTTAGGTGATTCGGAGTTGATCACTCAAGTTCATCCAGATGGAATCGACTATAGCACACGAAAATCAGAAGTCGTACTAAATTCTTGTTTTATGGCACTAAAACGCCAAAAAACGAGGAACGGTCATGGCGAACCGATGACTACTGTTCATTATGTAATTTTTTACGGGTTTGTTAAAATTTAGGCGAATTGGAGTCGTTCACCGGAATTAATGCAGATGGTCTGGCATATAGCACACGAAAAATCAAAAATCGTCTTGAATCCCTATTTTATGACCCTAAAATGCCAATAAAAAAAACGAGGAACGATCATGGATAAACAATTACTATTGTTCATTACGTCGTCTCTGCTGGGTCCGCAAAATCTGTGGCGATTCGGAGCCAGTCGCCCAAGTTCATGACGAAGTAATGAGTATTGATCATTAAGATGTTTCCTATGGACATACGAAATTTTAGGCTAATCAGAGTCCGTCAATTTTTTTTTACAAAATCGGCATGTACTAATACACACAAAAAATGAATATAATCACAAATTCGTGTTACATGACCATGAAATGTCATAAAGTGAACCCCGAAAGTCATGGTGACACAATGAGTGTTGGTCACGAGGCTGTTTCCTATGGACCTACAAAAATTCATGCTAATCGTAAGCCGTCAAAAAACTTCTACAAAATCATCATGTATTAATATACACGAAAAATGTGAATATAATCACGAATTTGTGTTGCATTACCTAGAAACGCAATAAAATAAACTCGAAAGTCATGGCAAAGCAATAAATATTGGTCACTTAAGCCGTTTCATGTGAACCTACGAAATTTCATGCCAGAGTCTGTAAAAACAATTATACAAAATTAGCATTTACTAATACACACGAAAAGTGGATATAATCACAAATGCATGTTACATGACACGAAACGCCTAAAAATAAATCTGAAAGTCATGTCGAAGCAATGTGTATTGATCACTAAGCCTTTTCCTATAGACCTACGAAATTTCAAGCAAATTAAAGTCCGCCAAATTTTTTTTAGAAATCAACATGTACTAATACACAAGAAAAAGTGGATGTAACTATAATTCGTGTTGCATGATCCAAAACACCAAAATAAAAAGACCTGAAATACCAAAAAGCAACATTAATCATGGCAGAGCAATGAGTATTGTCCCTAGATCGTGTCATATGACCGAAGAAATTCCGATAGGAGTCCCTAAAAAAAAACTACAAAATAAGCATGTACTAATTAATATACACACAAAAAAAATATAATCACAAATTCAGATTGCATGACTAAATGCCATAAAATGAACCAGAGAGTCATGGTGAAGCAATGAGTATTTGTCACTAGGTCGTTTTCTTTGGACCAACAAAATTTCAGGGCAATCAATGTCTATCAAAAAACTTTTACAAAATTAACATGTACTAATACACGCGAAAAGTATATATAATTACAAATTCATGTTGCATGACCTCGAAACGCCATAAAATGAACACAAAACTAATAGCGAAGCAATGGGTTTTTGTCACTAGGTCGTTTTCTATTGACCAACGACGTCCGTCAAAACAATTCAATAAAATTGCATTGTATACACACGATAAAATGTATATATTCACAAATTCGTATTGCATGACCATGAAACACACAAAATGAACCCGAAAGTCATGGCAAAGCAATGAGTATTGGTCACAAGGCCATTTCCAATGTACCTGCAAAAATTCAGGCCAATTGTAGTCCGTCAAAAAACTTCTTAAAAATCAACATGCACTAATACCCACAAAAAAATGGATATAAAATGAACCCGAAAGTCATGATGACGCAATGAATATGTCATTTGGCCGTTTCCTATAGACCTATGAAAATATAGGCTAATCAAAGTCCGTCAAAAAACTTATACAAAATCAGCATGTACTATTATACGCAAAAAGTAGACATAATCACAAATTTGTGTTGCCTGACCTCGAAACGAAATAAAATTAACTCGAAAGTCATTGCGAAGCAATGAATATTGGTCACTAAGCCGTCTACTATGGATCTACAAAATTCTTGCCAATTAGAATCCGTCAAAAAAATTCTACAAAATACGCATATACCAATACACACAAAAAAGTGGATATAATCACAAATTCGTGTTGCGTGACCACGAAATGCCAAAAAATAAACTCAAAAGTCATGGCGAAGCAATGAATATTGGTCATTAGGTCGTTTCCTATGGACCTATGAAATTTCAAGCCAATTAGAGTCCACCAGAAAAAAGTTCTAGAAGATAAACATGTACTGATACACACGAAAATGTGAATACAATCGTTAATGCGTGTTGCATGACCCTGAAACATCAAAAAAAGAACCAGGAACGCCAAAAAGCAACGTCAGACATAGCGAAATAATGAGTATTGGTCAATAGGTCGTTTCCTATTGACCTGCAAAAATTTAGACCAATCGGAGTCCGTCAAAAAAATTCTACAAAATTGATATGTACTAATACATACGAAAAAGTGGATATAATCACAAATTCATATTGTATGACCTCAAAATGCCATAATCTGAACCCGAAAATCATGGCGAAACAATAAGTATTGGTCACTAGACAATTACCTATGAACCTACGAAAATTCAGGCCAATCGTCGTCATATAATTCTACAGACATGTACTAATACACACGAAAAAGTGGATATAATCACAAATTCATGTTACATGACCTCGAAACGCCATAAAATGAACTTGAAAGTATGGCAAAGCAATGAGTATTAGTCGTTGGGTTGTTTCGACCTACGAAAATTCAAATCAACCGGAGTCCGTCAAAAAACTTCTATGAAATCATGTACTAATACACATAAAAAAGTGGATATAATCAAGTATAAAGATAAATTGGGAGCTAGAACAAGAGTTCTAACACGTACACTCTATATGCGCGACAATAGAGGAGTTGTGACTTCCTTAGTTAATTTAATCTGCTGTCATTATCCTTGTCCAATTAGTAATTTTTAACCTGAGGAAATAAGGAAAGGTAACAAAAACACAAGGTTAGAGCAGATGAGTTTACCATTAAAAGAGAAAAGCAGAACTTGAGAATCCATGCGTAAAATGTTCAATCTGACATCTTCTTGGAACGTAAACTGATTTTGATCACCAAATAGCAAAAGCAAAGGTGATAAGCAGGATTGTTAAGAGTAAAATGAATTAGGATAAAATGTAAAAATAGCACCGGCTAACCAGTCCGAACTGGTCACTCAAAAATACTCAACGTTTGCAAAGTCATTGAAAAATAGCCACTATTTTGCCGATACACGGAAAGTTCTAGCACATACCGGATGTAAAGGAGATATCTACCCAAGCAGTGCCTTAAGTTCGTATATGGTTATAATTTAACCATAGTTAGGTGATTATAACTGTAGTTAGTCCATTAGTCTAGTAATTGTAAAGCTATACATGAGTTGGCACCACTAGTTAGTTAGATACTGTAGAAAGTAGTTAAATACTCTGTACATTTGTCATTTTGGAGATATCGAAGAAGAATTTCTCATTCTCCGTTCTTCTCTGAAAATGCTTCTTCTCTTCTTTGAATTTGTTTGTTCATCCAGCTCAATCACCAAATTTTACATGGTATCAGAGCAATTGATCGAGTAATTCTAAGGAATTTTCGAGCAATTAAGGAAAATTCAAGGAATTTGCTCAGTTCTGCTTTCTCTAGAACCCTAATTTTGTGCAATTGCAGTTTTTTGGCACTTCGATTTGGGATAATTCATGGTGATTCCTGAGGAATCACACAGCGTTGCAAACGACAGAGTCAATACAGTCAAGGGATCCACAATCCTCGATCCTCATCACCCGCTATATTTACATCCTTCCGACGGACCTGGATCCATGTCGATAGGGCTTGTACTAACAGGAATGGAGAATTATACTCTTTGGAGTCGCGCAATGAAGGTCGCTTTGTTAGGAAAAAATAAACTATGTTTAGTTGATGGATCGACTTCGAAAGAGGATTTTGGATCTGATTTAGCACACCTATGGGATCAATGCAATGCGATTGTGACCTCGTGGCTAATGAGCAATGTTAGTAAGGATTTGATAACGGGAGTACTTTTTTCGTCTAATGCTTGTACAGTGTGGGCTACGTTCAAGGAACCTTTTGATAAAGTAAATGGATCGAGATTATTCTATCTGCACAAAGAGATCTTTACGATGACTCAGGGAATTTGTTCTGTTTCAACATACTTTACAAAGCTCAGAGACCTATGGGCAGAGTATGATTCTATTTTGCTTCCACCTCCAGCAGCAGAGTATGTTGAGCAGTTAGAATATCAACGTTTGTTGCAATTTCTTATGGGATTAAGCGATAGCTTTGAACAAGCTAGAAGTCAGATTCTCTTAATGCCTACTTTGCCGTCTATCAACAAGGCATATGCAATAGTAGTTCAAGAAGAAAGCAGGAGGATGATTACTGGAAGCAGTTATGGAAATGCAGGAAACATTGAGCCTACTGCTCTGTTTACTGCACAACCAGGAAACAAACAAAGGAGAAATTATAGTTTGGAGTGTGACTTTTGCCACCTAAAAGGACATACTCGAAAAGATTGCTATAAACTAATGAAGTGTGATTTTTGTAATAAAACAGGACATTTGAAGGAGAAATGCTACAAGATCATGGGTTATCCTCCTGATTTCAAGCCAAAGGGAAGAGCAAATGCTGCCTTACTGAATGAACAGCAGCCTCAGAATACACAGATGCCTAATCAACCGATAAATAATGCAGGAGTTCCGATGCAGTTCCTCACACAAGACCAGTACAACCAACTGGTACAACTGTTGAACAAGAATTCTGTTGGAGATGCAAGCGCTCACATGACAGGTAAATGCTTTTGTGGCAATGTAGAATTATGTGAGAATATGGTGCTTTGCAAATGGATTGTAGACACTGGTGCTACGAATCATATGACTGGTTCTAAAGACTTACTGCATAATAAACAATCAGTAGGAAGCACAGGACAAGTTCAATTGCCTACTGGAGATTGAGCCACAATTTCACACATGGGAGAATGCCAACTCACAGGAGGTGATACTCTTAAGAATGTACTCTGTGTTCCAGCTTTCTAGTTCAACCTCTTGTCAGTGTCTAAGATGACAAAGGACTTGAAATGTTGTGTCACATTCTTTCCACAATGTTTTGTATTTCAGGACCTCTTGTCTGGGAAGGTGAAGGGGATTGGTAAGGAGGAAGAAGGGTTGTATGTTTTGTCTACGTCAATTGGAGGAAAAGTGAATCGAGCCTTTGCAGCAACTAGTGGAGGAGGTGCAGATTTATGGCACAAACGAACAGGACATGTTCCAATACAAGTTCTTAGAAAGATTCCTAGCCTACTGAATAATACAAATTTTTCTTGTAATAATCAATTGAATAAGTGTGAGATATGTCCGCTAGCAAGACAAACTAGAATACCATTTCCAATTAGTAAGAGTAGAAGCTTATCTAGCTTTGACTTGATACACATGGATGTTTGGGGCCCCTATAAAGTCACTACTCATAATGGCATGAGATTTTTCCTTACTTTGGTGGATGATTGTACTAGATGGACTTGGGTGTTCCTTATGCGACTTAAATCTGATGTAGTGTTTTTACTCAAAAATTTTATTGCTTTGGTCAAGACACAATATGGTAAGCCTATTAAGGTGTTTAGGTCGGACAATGGAGGAGAGTTTTTTAATCATTCCTGCAAGGATTTATTTCAATTGCATGGCATTGTACATCAGAGTTCTTGCCCATATACTCCACAGCAAAATGGGGTAGTTGAACGGAGACATCGGCACATACTTGAGACAGCCAGAGCTATTAGATTTCAGGGACATTTGCCTGTTCGATACTGGGGCCATTGTATTGACACAGCAGTCTACATTATCAACAAGATTCCCTCCTCAATTCTTGCAGGTAAATCCCCTTATGAAATGCTACATGGGAAACAACCTTCTATTTCCCATTTGAGAGTGCTAGGATCCCTTTGTTTTGCAACAAATTTGATCGAGCATGACAAATTTGAGCCAAGGGCTGTGAGATCTGTTATGTTGGGATATGCAGCACATCAGAAGGGTTATCGGCTATTGGACTTGGAAAACATAGTCTTTTTCATTAGCAGGGATGTAGTCTTCTATGAAGATGTATTTCCATTCCAATCATTGGATATTGCTTCAGCAGATTTCTTTCTTGATTCTACACCTGTTCCTAGACAGGATGCTCTTACAGATTCAGATCCTGTTGCTGTACAGATTCCACAAAATGAACCTTGTCAACAATCAGCTCCATGTTCCTCAACTTTCCCTGAGACTTCCTACTCAACAGATGCTGCACCTTCCTCAATTCGTGATGGTGCTTCTCCAGGTGTTGATTCCACTCTTGATGTTCTGGTGTCAAATTGTAATCCACCCTCACTTGGGGAAGCGATTAGAAAATCAGGGAGAGTATCTAAACCTCCCATCTGGCTACAGGATTATGTTCAACCTACCAAAGGAAAATCTGCTGGTTGCTGCAGATATCCACTCTCTGAGGTACTCACCTATGATCATATTGCACCTAAGTATCAAAGTTATTTGTCCCAGTTTTCTGTTGAAGTAGAACCAGGGACCTATCAAGAAGCAGTTAAAGATAAGAGACGGGTAGAAGCCATGAGATCTGAGATCAGGGCTCTAGAAGATAATCACACATGGGCTCTTGTTCCTTTACCTAAGGGTAAGAAGGCTATCGGATGTAAATGGGTGTACAAGATTAAAAATAAGGCTACTGGTGAAATTGAAAGATTCAAAGCTAGACTTGTGGCGAAAGGATATAATCAGAAAGAAGGCTTAGACTATCAATAAACGTTCTCACCTGTGGTGAAAATGGTGACTGTCCGGAGTGTGGTTTCCATAGCAGCTTCAAGGCATTGGACCATCCATCAAATGGATGTGTACAATGCATTCTTGCAAGGTGATCTCTTTGAAGAGGTATACATGACTGTCCCACGAGGATTCAGTGATTCCACTGATAAGTCCTTAGTGTGTAAGCTGCTCAAGTCACTCTATGGACTTAAGCAGGCTTTAACACAGTGGAACATCAAGTTAACAACAGCATTACAGCAATCTGGTTTCACACAAAGCCACCTAGATTATTCCTTATTCATCAAGCGAGTGGGAGGATTATTGATAGTGGTTCTAGTCTATGTTGATGACTTGTTGATCACAGGTGACGATATATTGCTTATACAACAAACCAAAGATGATTTACAGTCCAATTTTAAGGTTAAAGACCTTGGTGAGCTCAAATTTTTCCTAGGTATTGAGTTTGCTAGGAGTGACCAGGGAATTTTGATGCACCAACGCAAGTATGCCTTGGAGTTAATCTCTGATTTAGGATTAGCAGGATCAAAGCCTGTCCACTCTCCTATGGAGCTTAATCTCAAATTGACTACCACTGAGTTTGATGTTCATACAAACTCCACCGGTGATCCCATTCTAGCTGATCCTGGGCCCTATCAACGATTGTTGGGAAAATTGCTCTATTTGACTATCACTCGTCCTGATATTTCATTTGATGTGCAGTGTTTGAGTCAATTCATGCATAAGCCCAAGTCTTCCCATATGGAGGCTGCTATGAGGGTTGTGAGATATGTCAAGTCTTGTCCTGGTATGGGTGTGTTATTCACTTTCAGCCTTTTGTGACGCAGATTGGGCTGCTTGCCCCAACACACGCAAGTCAGTCACAGGCTACTTTGTTAAGTTTGGTAGCTCTTTGATCTCTTGGAAGTCAAAGAAACAATCTACTATTTCTCGCAGCTCGGCAGAAGCTGAGTATAGGAGCTTAGCTTCTACTGTAGCTGAAGTGACTTAGATTCTTGGTTTGTTGAGGGAGTTGGGCGTTCCTCATTCCTCTTTTGTTCCCATCTACTGTGATAGTAAATCCGCTATTCAAATTGCTGCAAATCCAGTCTTTCATGAGCATACAAAACATATTGATATTGATTGCCATTTTATTAGAGAAAAGGTGCAACAAGGGCTGATTAGTACTGTCTATATTCCTACTGCTGAACAAGAAGCTGACTTGCTCACCAAAGGCCTTGGGCGATCACAACATGATTATTTGGTGTCCAAGCTAGGACTGAAGAATATCTTCAGTGGTCCTAGCTTGAGGGGGGGTGTAAAGGAGATATCTACCCAAGCAGTGCCTTAAGTTCGTATATGGTTATAATTTAACCATAGTTAGGTGATTATAACTGTAGTTAGTCCATTAGTCTAGTAATTGTACAGTTGTACATGAGTTGGCACTACTAGTTAGTTAGATACTGTATAAAGTAGTTAAATACACTGTACATTTGTCATTTTGGAGATATCAAAGAAGAATTTCTCATTCTCTGTTCTTCCAACATATGTTGGAACTCCAACACGCGGAAAGTTCAGCATAATATACTAGAGATTGGAGCAAATGTGTATGAACTTCCAGCATATTATGTTGGACCGGTATATTATACTGGAACTCCAGTATATTATGCTGAAACTCCAGTATAATATACTGGAGTATTTTCCGGATTTTGAACAGTGTTTTCATTCAGATTTATCTTTACATGAAAAATGGTTAAATTTCGATTACTGTGGAAATTTTTGAATGACCACTCATAAATTTGACTATTTTTGAATTTCTCCCTGATAAAATTGCAGACTAACCTAGGAGTTTGGCAACAGCCGCCCATTATACATCTTATCAAGTAACTTTCTTGCATCCGGACGCCTAAGAAGACCTTTATTATTTGGTAGACCAGTTCCCAAGCATACAGGACATACAAGTTTTCCTCGCCCTGCGTAGTCGATGAGATAAATGTTGCTATGTTAGTATTCAAGATAGATAACATGAATTATTTCGAAAGCAGAAATCTTAATGTGAACGATTATCAAGTAAAAGAGACTGTCCATTGAAAAACTACTGATAGCATGTTTTGTTGGGGTAATATCGAAGAACTAAATTGCAAAGGAGCCATTCTTAGGTAGTGATGCAATAAAGAAAACCCTACATCTCATGCAATATTTAATTTTGGTTTTATGCAGGTTCTTTCTCTGAGCCGAGGGTCTCCCGGAAACATCCTCTCTACCCCTCTGGGGTAGGGGTAAGGTGTGCACTCTACCGACCCCACTGGTGAGATTTTACTGGATTGTTGTTGTTGTTGTTTTATGCAGGTTCATTCCCTTTCAATTCACATCCAACATCCTGTCTCGGACTATGGATGTCGAATCAAGTTTGAACTAAATGCTGCAACCAAGCCACCGTTTTCATGTTACGAACTAACAGACTTGTTGCCTGATACCAGCTATCAGAATACGCAGTCAAATTTTCAAGAAGAGCAATATGAGAGAATATTCCATATATTATTTATAAGGCGTGCAAACTCAGAACAAGTTCCGAGAGGATATTTGAAGGGGCCTTTGGAAAGACTGCCCCAAATCATGTAGTTTGAACTAGATAACTTAAGAAGATGTTATCAAAACATGCGTGAAGTAGTCATAACAGATTTTGTCAAAAAGCCAAGAAAAAAAAAAGTTGTGAAGCTGTCATCACAGACTGACTTGCAACAATATTCGGGTATATTTTTGTAAGCGAGATAAACTGAAATTTTACAGTACAAGTCTAAAAGAGCTCCATCTGCAAGAATAAAGTGCAACTAAGGTATGGGTACTCAAGCATCAGATGTTTAGAGGAACTTATTTCTCAAAAAGCCATAAATACATTCACGGATAGAGAGAATAGCTTCAAGATATAGAGGTTAGGTATAAAAACATACCATAACAATTGGGGCATTCAGTGAACTCGTAAACATCTTTGGCTCGTTTTCTGTTTAGAGCTTTCCATTTTCCTGTACCACCACACATATCACCTAAATAGAAAACAAATGAACATCTTAAAGTAGAATAGCACCAAAATAATACATGTATCGTCAGTGTTGTTAAAGGCCCGTTTAAGGTGTGCTTAAGCCCTGAAACTCATTTAAAGCCAGGTTGAGCGCTCCCCATTGCTTAAGTGGCGCTTTAGCATAGGCGATAAGGTGCTATGGCATGCACTTGTTCATCGTGGACTCTGTCTTTAAGAAGGTAGTACTAGAAAATAAATAAAGTTGTTAAACTGACAAATTAGTTGTTAAGAAACGTTACGAATGCATTTTTGGTGATCAAGGATAAGTGTAAAATTTAGTAAAAGGAAACTAGCTCCGGAAAAATTTAAAACTTTTTGTACAAATCTGAAATTTAAAATTGTTTTAAAATGTGACTGACAAAATTTTTACTTCATATATTTCATTAGTATAGTAATTTCAATTCTTTTTGTCACATAACCATCTTTAATATATGTGACGAAGACAAGACATAAAAGAATCTTGACGTACATATTATAGCACCACTACCCCCACAATTCCGGCAGGCAGCTCTTTCGTTTCCATCTAAGGCAATTGCTTTCTGTCCAGAAACGCTTATCAGAGCTCCAGTTGAGCATAGGCAAGTAAGACACCATCTCCGTGAGATTGACGTCTGAGATTCCTGTTTTGACAAGCAACAGATCTTGAATCAATAGTATAATGTGATTGTAGCACCATTCCTAACATGTAGTCACCCGTTTGAGACTAAATAGCACTTACAGCTTGTTTGGGTGGTTGTTACCTGTTGTATTGTATTGTTAGTTTAAATATAACGTTTATTTTGATTGTTATTTAAACTTTATTGTATCGTATTGTTGGATCCGTTAATTATGTAACGGCGAAAAGTATCACTTGATCTAATGACCGATTTGGTGTAGTTGTGTCATTAACTTATCTTTTTCTCTCATCTTGCCCTTCCTTATTATTAAATAATGTTATTTTATCTTTTATCCTACCTTTTTACATAATAATTCTACATGTACCTACTTTTTCTTTGTAATATTGTAACTTGATTCTTCATATTGGTGTGTGACATCATGAAACAACAGCAAACGATACAATCTTTCCAAATGTGTATTCATCAAAACAATACAATATAATACTATAATAGAATACCTTACAATATATTATGAAACGATATGTAACAACTATCCAAATGAGTTGTTAGTGGGTCCTATATTATATGATACTATTACTATTTGGAGAGTCAAACAACGTCTTTTATTCACTATAATATACTCAAACATTTTAAATATTTCAATTAGAAGTTGTGTTCTAAAGTATATTTCGAAACTGCTTCTGAATATATAATTTCTGTTTTCAGAAAAGGGAGACATCAACGGCCCAAATCAACTCGAATATTAGAGAGGTTGACCCAAGTACTTCAAACCACATCATTCATCTTGGACAGTTGCAGCTGTCCAAAATAAACAAGAGAAGTTGTGGTCTAAGCCTGAGGTTGTCACAAGTACATAAACCCAGGCAAAGATGAGGAAGTGTAACGAAATCAGGAGTACGATAAAAAAATTCCTAGTTGATAAAAGTAATCTCAAAAGCGGATCTAACTTGCAGACCCAAATTTTTGATGATTCAATATTTTGTCCTTTCCATTCACTCAGATTTTTCCGTTTCATTGGTTTGGTCCGGATTCTTTCCAAGAGCCAATTGCTCGACACAGGAAATCCTTCCCGGGACGTATGGTTCAACAAATTAATTTCAGGAGAAACGGTTATTTAGCATATTGAACAAAATTTACGCAGCTAGAACTGGTATTTCTATACTAACCTAAAGCACTGGCAGAAGATGTTTGGTATCTTTAAATCTGCATTCATGGGTTAGTAACAATCATAACGTAGGTGCATAGGCCTCACGACAAGACATATAGAAACCCCAAGAAACTAAAGTTGAATGAGCTATGCCACCTTACAAACCACACCTAAAAATGGCAGTTTGAATACCAGCCACCCTTTTACTCACAAACTCTCCAGTCAGTATTGCCTTGAAAGTCCCTTATTATGGATCATATAACTGAATTCTCCAACGTTAATTTCAACAACAACAACAACTACCCAGTATAGTCCCGCCAAGTGGGGTCTGGGGAGGGTAGGATGTACGCAGCCTTAGGAGAGACTGTTTCCGATTGACCCTCGGCTAAAGAAGATGAAGGAAACCCTGACAGCAAACCATAGATGCAACACAGGATAGTTAGACAACGTCACCTTTACATAATTGTCACTAATGCAAACCATCTACAGCTAGAAGCACTTTCAATCTGGTTCACTCTGGAGCAGCTGGCAGCTCGAAACATAGATGTAAAGCAACTATGGTTGAACAAGACTAAACTGCCATTTAGCTAGAGACGTAAAGCCCAGCAATATGATAATAGGCTCGATTATTCTAAAGGTTACTCCTCAGGAGGAAGAGCATATTATATTTCCAGGTTCAAGAATCTCTACTGAAGAAGTTAATGCTGGTAGCAAGTTTTTGAGGTGATTGTTGGGCTAAAGGAAACAGGCGTTATTCATCACGAGTTTCACATCGACAACTTAAGCAAGACAACCCAACACTCTGCATCGGGCATAGCAATAGACAAGACGAAAATTAAGATTTACATCATTTATGCCACTGTATTACTACTGCGAACTAGCTCGTCCCGGTTGCTGGCCTAGAGGCTGAGCGAGGATTTGAAGCTGACGTATAATTCAATGGATTTCTTAAGACAAATATAGGGCTTGGGCCAAATTTACTAGGTACAGCCGAACCCGCGACTAAAGTATCAAATGTCCTTGTAAGAATCAACTCCTCCTTAAGTCCTCATTGCTTGACAAATGTTCACGGATATATCAAGCTTATCGACAAACCAAATTCTAAGCTAGAGCCGGCAACTTACAGGGAAATTGACGTATTCCAGATATAATTGATTATTAAAGTCCTCAGAATTTCAGCCATAACTGATTATATAATTGAATAATACTGACATGCAATCTATTTCCGAAACATGTATAACATCCAAATTCCCATTCTCAGGTCTTCCCATTAATGGAGGGATAAGACATAAAATTCGCACCCAAAAAAAGGCTGAATTTCCATAAATCATCAAAAATTCAAAATATTAGCATCCGATCAAGAAGCTGTAGTAAATTACAAACCTTTTCAACCACAGGTTCTTGTGGATTATCAAAAGAAGCTGAAGCACAATTCTCATTATCTGAGCTGCAGCTCACACGAAAACCTGACCCCTTCTTCAAATTGGCTGCCAATTCCAGAAAAAACATTATTCCCAAGTCCCAACACATTTTTCAGGCCAAAAATTCAAAAAGGGTCTTCAAAATACTAAGCTAACTTTCAACAAGAAAGAACCCAATCAGAAAGGAAAATCAAGATTGATATTAACCAGTCCAAAAAAGAATCCAAAAAAGTAAAAATAAAAATAATTATCTCTCAATTACATTGCAACTGTTTATCAACTTAAGAGCCCGCTTGGACATAAAAATATTTCACTTTTTTCCGAAATCAGTGTTTGGCCATAAATTTTCAAATTTTCACTTGAAGATCAATTTTGGAATTTTCTGAAAATTTGAAAAAAAGAACTCCAAAAAAGCTGTTTTTCAAAATTTTCACTCAGATCACACACGAAACTTCAAAAACAACCCAAAATTATATTAATGTCCAAACTCAACTCTAGTTTTCAAATACCTCTTTCACATTTTGGCCTTTCATTTATTTGTTGTAGTTTACGATGTTGATACTATTTTTCTGGTTTCTATTGTGGTTACAGACCTATTGTCTTTGAGCCGAGGGTCTCCCGGAAACAGTCTCTCTATCCCTTCGGAGTAGCGGTAAGGTGTGCATACATTCTACTCTGCTAGACCCCACAAGTGGAATTCTACTAGGTTGTTGTTGATGTTGTTGACTTAAAAAAAATCACTTTTTTCCGGAATTTTACCATTCTTATGTCCAAACACCCACTTAAACTGCTTGGTACCTGGAGTTCCACACTAAAAATTCAAAAGGGTCTTGAAAAAAATACTCCCTCCGTTTCAATTTATGTGAACCCATTTGACCGGGCACGGAGTTTAATAAAAAAGACAAGACTTTTGAACTTGTGGTGTAAAATGAGCACATATATTTTCTGTAGCTATAAATCATTACATAAAAGTAAATTGTTTCCAAATAAGAAAAGAGGTAATTCTTTCTGCCACGGACTAAAAAGGAAATTGATTCACATAAATTGAAACCAAGGACCTTAACCAAGACACAACATATAGAAACTAAAACCCCACTTTGAGATTTGTATACAGAATGCAACAATAACCCAGTAAAATCACACAAGTGGGTCTGAGGAGGGTAGAATGTACGCAGACCTTAAGGGGTAAAGAGGCTGTTTCCGATCATTTGTATACAGAGTATGGTCATGAAAACTACAAATTTTGAACAAAACATCCCAAGAAAAGTAAAACAGAAAAAAAATCCAGTTATGTATCAACTTACAGTGATATAAAGAAGAAGATTTGGAGTTTAAATAGGAGCTGTGAAGAGCTGAGGGAGTGGGAAATGAGAGGTGGGAAGCCATCTCTCTTTGTTCTTTCTTTCTATCTCTCAACTTCTACATATACTCTTTGAGTAATTGAGATTTTTGGGATGATATTTGAAATTTTAAAGCTAAAAAGAATATCAAGATGGGTAAAATATTGGGTTTTGTTGTTTTATTATGAATGAAAGAGAGGGAAACAACAATCATCTGCCTCATCTATGTTCCGACATGGATTCTTATCCTCTAATTTTATTTTTTTATTTTGGATGAAATTAAAAAATAGTCAAATTTACAAGTATTAATTAAAAGATAGTCAATATTTCAAAAGTAATTAAATATAATCATTTTCATGTAAAAACAAATCTTAACGAAAACATTGTTCAAATTCGAAAAATATTTCAGCCTAATATATTGGAGTTTGATGATAGGCTATAATTACATATTTTAATCGCTTATTACACTCTAGTTTACTGCACTTTAATTGAATTTGAGCTTTAATCGCTAGTGTTTTGCACTAATTGTGTGTTTTATGCCTTGCAGGAGTGATTCCGAGCTATATAGATGTTATGGAATGAATTTAAGTGATTTGGAGCTTTGAAGTCTGAGTAAAAGCTCAAGTNCTAGTGTTTTGTACTAATTATGTGTTTTATGCCTTGTAGGAGTGATTCCGAGTTATATAGATGTTATGGAATGAATTTAAGGTGATTTGGAGCTTTGAAGTCTGAGTAAAAGCTCAAGTAATTAAGTCGGGATCGTGTTCGGGGTCAAATTTGATAGTTGAGAACAAATGAAGACTCGAGGAGGCATATTGCGCACTGTCTAGTAAAATGGACATAACATTTTGCTCCAAGCTCCATTTGGTCTATGCAATATATGGTTGTAAAGATAACTCAAAGGGCTACAACTTTTATGTTTTACGTTTTTCCAAATTCCAAATGGAACAGGGCCGCGGTCCTACCGCGACCGCGGTGCAACAGTGGCGGAAGGCAGTCTCAGGTTCAGAGAGCTTGTTTGGCCGCGGTCCTGGCGCGACCGCGGCACAACCGCAGCAAGACGCGTAAATTTCAAGGACTAATGTGCAAAACACGGGATTTTAAGCCCCAAACCCTATATAAACTTAAGGAAGTCTCCCAAGAGAAGGGGGGAATCAGTTTTTACAGTAGAAAACATCAAAAGCAAGGGCAAGAGGCAAGGAGGAACATTGGGCATCAATCTTTATTCTCCTCTTTTGTTCTTTTATCATTGACTATGAATTATTTTGTAGTTTTTGTTATTATTATGAGTAGCTAAATATTTTTATCTAAGGTTTTGGTGAAACCCGTTGGGGATAAACTTGTTGGCATGTTAATATAGTTTTGAGTTGGTTATTCATCTCTATTTGTTCAACTACGTTTTGATTGTAGTTAGTTGAAGGGCCCTCAACTAGCGGTTCCTATTTATTATGTATCTGCTTGAGAAAGAGTGCATATTTAGGTAGTTGTTGAACAACACCACTCCCGGAGTATAGACGAAAGTCATAACCGAGGGTTTAGAGGTTGGGTTAGAGATAATATACCTCGAGTGCAATTTAAAGTGAACTGTAACATAAATATAGCTAGCGTAGCTCGAGAGAGTGCGTCTAGTAAATTGTCATAAATGCTTGAGAAAGATTTACGATAACTGGAGAGTTCATGATTGATAGAGACAACCAAATCAAAGCTATAGGAACATACAAGTAGGGAAAGAACCAACGGGGGAAACCATTACCTTAGACTTTTATTCCAATTGTTTACAACTGCTTGATAGATATTCTTAATTTATTAGATTCAATTAGTTGTAGTAGAATCACATCACCAATTGTTATTCACAAAGTTTGAGGAGGTTGACTAGTAAGAATTTAGTATTCTAAAGACTTCCTTTGATACGTTAAGTCCCTGTGGGATCGACTCTGGGCATAATACCCCAGATTATATTTGCAACGCCCGCGTAGTCTTTTATTAGACATAGTTGAGCGTGATCAGAGTTCCAGTATAATATACTTGACTTCCAGCATAATATACTTTACTTCCAGCATAATATATTGGTCTAGCATACACGTTAGAAATTCATACATAGGTGCTCCAATCTCCGGTATATTATGTTGGAACTTTCCGTGTGTTGTAGTTTCGGCATAATATGCTGGAAGTTCATACACAGGTGCACCAATCTCTAGTATATTATGTTGATTCCATGTTACAGCAAAATAATGGGACTTTGCAAACGCTAGCTATTTTTCAATTACCAGTCCGAAAACTGGCTAGCCAGTGCAATTTTCACTCTAATTTTTGTATGAATATTTAAGTTATGTTTAATTCCTTTTTGCCCCTTAAAGTTTAGATAGATGACTGACTCCTCCCCCAGCTCTCAAACTTTCTCAAGCTAAGTTACTAAGTGTCCGTTTGGACATAAAATTTGATGGAAGATTTTTCCAAAAAAAAAAATCACTTCTTTTTTCGAAATCAGCATTTGTTCATAAAATTTTCAATTTTCACTTGAAGATGCATTTTGGAAATTTCCGAAAATTTGAAAAACTACAAAAAGCGGTTTTTTAAAATGTTCATTCAAATCACTCACAAAACTTCAAAAACAACCCAAACTGAAATTTATGTCCAGACACAATTCTAAATTTCATATACCGTTTTCACTTGAAAACTATTTTATCCATTTTTTCAAATTTTACAATTCTTATGTCCAAACGCCTACTAACTCTCTAATACTATTTACTAGTACTAACTTGTATTGCTGAGTCCTATATTTCCTTAATAACCATAACTAAAAAAATGTCTCTCCCAAATATTAAATAATTGTCGTTCTTTATTGTTAATAACTGATTGTATTCTCAAATGATTAATTTACGTATATGTTTGATACACTTGGAAAGAAAGAAGAAATGTTACATCTATCTTACTATATTCTGTCAGTTCTCTCAATATAGTTAATTTAGTTTAATTGAAAATTATTAATGAATATGGTAGAAAATGTTATAGGCATTTATAATGCTTTTGTGATAGAAGACGTATATTAGAATTTATTATTCTATTTGATATTTCACTTTTGGAAAGGAAGATTAGTAACCTGTTTGGCCAAGTTTTTTTTTATTGAGGTGTTTGGCCAAGTTTTTGGAAGAAAAAAAAGTGCTTTTGGGGAGAAGCATAAGCAGTTTTGGAGGAGCAGAAAAAAATAGGTTCTCTCCAAAAGCACTTTTCTGAGAAGCACTTTTGAGAAAAATACACTTAGAAGCAGTTTTCAAAAGCTTGGTCAAATATTAATTACTGCTCAAAAGTGTTTTTCAAATTAATTAGACAAACACAAATTGCTTCTCACCAAATGCACTTTTTTAAGAAGTACTTTTGAGAAAAGCACTACTCAAAATAAGTTGATTTTAGAAGCTTGGCCAAACGGGCTAGAAAACCAAGAGTTCTTAATATTTTTTGTTGGCTAATATTACCTCTGGCAATCCGAGTCCGCGACTCGGGGTCATGGCAGAAGGCGTGAGCTATAACACACGAAAATCTGAGAATCAGGCCATATTCCGTTAAGTTAACTTAAAATTTCAAGAAATTCAAATATAACCAGATTTGCAAGTGGTCATTCAAAAATAGTCACAGTTTCAAAACTAATCGAAGTTTAGATGCTTTTCATGTAAAGATAAATCTGAACGAAAACACTGTTCAAAATCCGGAAAATACTCCAACATAATATACTGATATTTTAACTGGAGTTCAAGTATAATATACTGGACTTCCAACATAATATAATGGAGTTCCAGTATAATATACCTGCCCATGCTGGAAGTTCATACATAGGTGCTACAATCTCCAGTATATTATATTGGAACTTTTCGCGTGTTGGAGTTCTAGCATATTATGCTAAATCTTCATACACAGGTGCACCGATCTCCAGTATATTATGCTGGAACTTTCCGTGTTGCAGCAAAATAATGTCTATTGTTCAATGACTTTACAAACGCTGGCTATATTTGGATGCCAATCCGAAAACTGGCTAACCCACCCCTATGGCCATGTTCTATTCGGAGGAATAAAATAAAAATAGTCTTTCGGAGAGATGGCTGAGCGGTTGATAGCCCCGGTCTTGAAAACCGGTATAGTTTTAACAAAGAACTATCGAGGGTTCGAATCCCTCTCTCTCCTTTTTGGCTAATTGAATAGATTTTTTTCTTTAGTGGTTTTGCCCAACCTGCTATCCGAAAGAAAAGGGAATGGCTCGGCTATCCCACCTAGCCAAGCCAGAAAAATAGATTAGATATAAATTAAATAAAATGAATTGAAAAAAAAAAGAAAAAAGGAATACTTAGGCTGATTCCAAGATGTATGATTGAATCAAAGTGATTTTTACTTCATTCAAGCATTGGATCTCCTGTCTCATCTCAATTAAGAGGGGTCATGAAAAGAACAGGTTCAAAGTCACGATCAATTCCTTTTTCAAATCCTGCTGCAGCTGCACGAGCCCTTCCCGCGTGCCACAAATGACCTACGAAGAAGAAGAATCCTAGAACAAAATGAGAGGTAACTGATGATGGTTGTCGTAGCACGACGATATTGTTACCGTCATTGTTAAATTGTTATCACTAGTGTCTTAAAAGGCATTTTCAAGGCGAGTCCTGGGCGCGAGGCACACCAAAAATACCCCGAGGCGATGGGATGGGGCGAAAGTCTCAAGAGGCGTACACTGGGGTGTTCGGGGCGTACGCTTGGCGTTTGAGGCGCGTTTTTTTAGTGAGGCGTATGCCCCGAAGATTTTTTCAAATAAAAACAAAATTTGTTGATAAGTCCTTCGTATAATACCCAAATTTTCAAAATTCAGCTTGGTAATTACTCGAAAGTTATAAAAAGGAATTGAAATGTGTAAAATTTAAAAGTCAAAACAGTTTTTATTGATTGAAGCCCCAATTCACGACCTTTCTCAATTCTTTATCTTTTCCGCTAGTATGCTAATATCTTCCAAAAGCAACGAATATTCATTTTTTTTACAAATACAAAGAAAACTCCATTCCCTTCATAGAAGCAAGTTCAAAGTTCAAATTGTAGGTTAGTCATCCTTTTTGTTCCACGTAGAAAACTTTATTCTTTTGACTCAAGTTACTTGAGCTTTTAAGTAGGGTATAGTAGATTATTTTGACTAGTTTTTTGTGTTATATTTTTCTTCATTTTTTATGCAATTTTACTTGTTTATACATTTACTGTAATTATATTATTTTTTAAAATATTAAGAATTAAATACCTACGGGGCTTACACCCCGCTGAAGCATATGTAAAATACCTTGCCTTACACTCACGCCTTTTAAAGCACGAATTATCACTGCTATATTTTAGAGAATAGAATTATGAATTAGAAGCGAATAAATGACGTTTATTTCGGCTTATTTTAGTATTAATTATCTACTCTATCTTATAATTGTTACACAGACTAAAATAAGACATCTAGGAGGTCTCAATTTAGGTGAAGATCTTTACATTTTAAGCTTAACCCTGCAAATTTGGATATCTATTAAATTATTATATCTAATTTGCTGGTTGGATAAGCAACTAGTATCGTATTAGGAGAGAAATCAAATAGATCAATAGGACATAGTACAAAGGCCGATTACTGCAACAACAACATACCCGATGACACGAAGAGAGTCAATAGGTTAAGATACAATACTTTTTTCCAGCAATACAAGCACACGAAGAAATTTTGCTGCAAAATCTAAATGACTAATTTTGATGCAGACAATTTTTTCTGTAACTTCGGATATCAAAGACATCACAGCAAAAAGCTGCTATACAGACCAGCTAACATAAACTAGGACATAACTAATATTTCCTGTGCACGACATTCAAAGGCATCTGACCTTGCCATCGATTTTACAATTGACAATGAAACAAAGAAAAAGAGAATAAGATACATTGCCAGGTTTACAACAATTGGTCACAAATTTTTCAAGATACAGTGCGCCCATAGCATAGACAAGAAAGATAGAGATTCTTTCCCCACTTCTCCTGCAACGAAAACCAAAGTTGACGCAAGTTAACTTTCTCATAATAAAATGAAGATGATAAAGTCTCATCATATATTAGCCTGAGAACAGCAGACTTGCTAATAACATAACCTAATCAAAGCAAAAGATTCATAGAGGCAATATGAACTGGTCGGAACAAAGACTAGGTGCTGGTGTTACACTTACATCAGGTCAGGTAGGGATAACAAAGTGACTGAGAGAACCTCTAGCTTTACCTACTGTATAATTATGATTAACATAAGATCTCGAAGGGTCTACTATATATGATTAACTAGAACATTAAGATATACTACATATTATAATGAGGGCATGGATGAAAGTTCAAGAGAAGTTTACTGAATATGTTTACAAGGATTTCCTGGAAGTGCATAATACGAATATCAAAACATTACATAATTGATAATACAATACTGGTAAAATCTGCTAAAATAGCATTAGCCAGCAAGTAATGCTCACACTTCTCTTAGCTCATCAAAAATTACCTTGACATGTGTGCTGGGAAACTGAGATGTTCGCAGAGTTTCCTGAGTCTCATCACCAGGTCTTCGGCGAGGCACACTCAGGATAAGGGCAGCTTGGTCTGCCGTAGCAGCCGTTGCAGTAATACGATAACCATTATCCCACCGCTTGTGAATGCCTTCACTGGGATAAAGAAAATCGAGCTCTACCACCTATTAAACATAAACAATCTCCATGTTACTTAAAGCTAGCACTAATTTGGGAGATAGGACGTCTTACCAGATGATCAAAGTTTTCTACAACAAATGGTACTATAAGAGAAACTAATAGTCATGCAATGATGCGTTGACATTCAAATCAAACGAGCATGACAACATCCATTGCATTTAACAGCTTACTTTGACCTTATTCAAGGTAACCGGGAAAAGAAAAGAAAAGGTTATGTATCTTTAAAAGTGGCCTTTTAGATTCTAGAGTCAACTCCCGAGAGTAACTTGGATTAGCTGTTGTTAGGTTTATACTCTTTCAATGCCAAATCGAGGTCATCTTCCGATTAAAAATTATGTTCGCTTTGCCAGTGGTGCACTACCTTATCATTCCTCCTTTCTTGTGAATAATATTTCACTTGTCAAAATAATTTTTTGCAACAGAAATATACTTGAATAGCTTTTAAATATCTACTCCTCATTATGGATAGGATAAAAAGCATCTGCTACCAAATATTTATATGATGTTAACCAAAAGAAATACTTCTAACTATATCTAAATGATAGTGAAACTAACCATAGTGTAACACCAATTATGACACCCAACTTCAGATGAGGACTATAGCTTTGTGTGAACTGTGTATTAATTCAGTATGACCTATTTATACATGTCAAGTGCCATGCTTATGTTCAATTCCGGTAGAGCCACATTTGACAGAATATAGCAATGAGAACCTCATAAGTTCATACTTGATATCAAGATTACCTAATATATCTATGAACATGTATGCTGCCTAACTCTCTGTATGTCTTCTAAAAACCAATTAGTTTTTAATTTTTTAACAAACCAACAATTTTATTGCTATTGTAGGAAAAGCACAACAAACAATTAGTTTTTAGGATAAAATTTACGTTAAATATTCATATATGTCAATAAATGAAACATTTCTATTACTTGATCTCCATGCAAACACTTTGTTTACGATACATAACCAGGAATTAGCTTAATCCATCAAATCTGCAAGGTCCAATGTAAACGAACTACATATTTTTCGAAATATTTGGAGGGATGAGTGTGGACATTAAACAAACCTACTTCATTTCCTTCGAGAAATCACAACTTTAATGGGACTACCATTTTAGCTCCTCCAGCAATAAATTTTAATTTTATTACCATTGAAAAAACGGACAGGAAGATTTGCACTTCTCCTTTCAAGCGTCGTCTTCTTGGGAAATTTATTCAACAATTTTCCAAGGCTATAACAGCACGAAAATATTGAAAAAAGATGACATGGGATAGAAGGGATCAAGATCACATCACGAAACCATATTAGATTTTTTTTTGTGTGTGAGAGAGAGAGGGGGGGGGGGGGGGGGGGGAC
>ML289897.1:94383-143233 GCA_005239495.1 Nicotiana undulata | reverse complement strand
GGGGGGGGGGATGAACAACCTGGTCACTGAAGCCTGAATTGCGTGACATAACAACAGCCCACCTAGAGCCAGCAGTTGCCATGGAGGTCACGTGGAACCCTTCTTTCCACTTCTTGCTTATCCACTTGAAGGGAAACGACTCACTCACTTTATAAGACTGTTGAGTGAACTGTGTGCCTGCAGAAAATGTCATAACTGTGATATACAAAAAGATAAAAGAAAGTCCAGAACCTAGAGCTGCAACCTGCATTGCCTTTGCATAGGAAGAAATACTCTCCATAACAATTAGATGAAATAATGCAACTTAGTGATCTAACTTCTACATATCACCAACTAGAACTACCAGATACAGGCAATAAACTCGCGTATCTCAATTGAACTACTTTAGTTGGTGTAACTAACTACATAAACACTCTATGGGGTCGTTTAGTAGGAGGTATTAGAAAAAATAATGCAAGCATTAGCTCTATGCAATACTAATACCTTGTTTGGTGCATTTTTCAACCTGTATATATCTAATACTTGTATTAGTTATACATCATACTTGTCATTATCCTATGCATAAGTAATGCAAAGAAAACCATGACATTAGTAATACTAAGGCTATTAATGCATGCATTATCAGGGTTAAAGACAAAATTGTCCTTAAAGTTCCTTAAAGCTAGAGGATATGGAGGGCATTTTTGTAAATAACTATTTTTCTTAAAAATTATGCAATGCATTATAATTTTAATACACCGCACCAAACAGTAGATATGCCTAACTAATGCTTGCATTACTAAACCATGCATTACTAATACACCTTATTTCGCACTATTCTTGTACACCCTACCAAACGACCCCTAAGATTGTTATCTTGCAATGATTTGATTTGAATAAAAAGTTCAAATCGGCAAGAGAAAAAAGCTAAATTTCCATTGCATGTAGAGCAATGTTTTAGCATCTAAAGAAGTAATCCATCATCCTAATTTACTACATTAGACTGAAAGGATTATACAAACTGATAAAAAGTTAATACCTTCTTTGATATATATAAAAATAAAGTTAATACCCTCTGATTCGCCTTATGAGAACATAAAAAGCTTTTGATAACAGAACTACACTAGAAAACAAATGCCCCAGTAGCAAACACTTAATTTGTTACAGATCCATGTTATAGTCTGATCGGTAAAGTGGAGGATATGAAATCTAGGTCCAGCAGTAGAGTTAGTTATTCAATGCAAGATAAAATTTCAAAGGGACCAAACAAAACGAACCAACAGAAAGCATAACCGGCACAGTAATACAAACAGCCCAATGGAAAATTATGCTGTGAACTACTGAACCATAGGCACCAAGCATCTAAATATCTACTTAATATAATACAGAAACAAACGCACACCAAATACTAATATGATTCCAACAGGGCACAATACCACAACTCTTGTCTCAAGCACATTTCCAGCATGGTAGAAAAACTGTGGGAAGAACCTAAGTTTATTTCAGTTACCAAAATTACCAATTTCAAAATATAAGGCAAGAAAAGATATCTAGCTAAATTGTCTAAAGGCAGGTAAAAGATCAAAACAAGCAGAGAGAATTGACCTACAGCATGTTAAAGAAAACCCACCTTTTGACATTACTACTAAAGAGCTTCCATTGGTGGCACCTGCAAGAGAACTGATGTAATAGTTCTTCTCCCACTGCTCCATAATCCACTCCTGTAAATATGCATTAGAAAGATAAGATATTTATATATGATGTTAAATGGCTCAGCAGCACATGAAGTCTACATGAAACTCCTAGTTACCTTGTGCAAAAAGAAAGGCGACAGCTCATAAACTTGGCTGGTGAAGTTCGTTCCAGCATCCATGATAATAGCCCATAAGCTGGAACAGGATGCTACACAACTTATAGACAAACCATCCACAGACCCTTTCTCCACGTGTTGTGCCAATCTTGTGTCTGCTACATTATAATGGTACCTAAAAAAGGCATGGTATATTAAGAAGAGAAAAGTGGTTAATAAAGGATGATTATTCAACCACCATTATGAATTGAATAAAAAAGGATCATCTCCTGATACCATGGAGCAAAAGTGAACACAAAAAATATCATATATCATCCTGACGAATATGTAGTAATTATGCCATTAGAAGACAAAGGATACTCAATGCATCCTTCTTAATAAAATATGTCAACGTGAACTGACTAAGGTACCAAGTTTGGCGGATATTTATTTCTTCTACCACCATATCTAGCCTTCCAAGAGTTCAAAATTCATACTGGCAGGAGCTTAAATTTCCTCCTCCACGTAAATATCAAATTTGGTCAATACTACAATGTTTCTGTTCATTTTCCTAAGATGCTAAAAACGCTTCTATTCTCCAGTGCAACTACATAACTATTCACTTGAAAAAAAAAACCACCTCCAACCCGCATCCCCATTTGAGGTGAAAAGGCCAAGGATTAATGTTCACTGCCGAGAAATACTTATCAACTGCTTTACAAGAAGAGACCAATCATGTGAAATAGCTACCTCTGTTTCATCGGCTTTCTGGCATTGTAAATTGAAATCCATTGTGTCGCAGGAACACCCATGCGAACCTTCTTCTGAGGCTGCTCTTCTTCCTCATTTAAAGTCAGCCTTCCCCGCTTTTGGCCGACTTGGATAACCTGTAATAATTACACAATGAGCCAATGGATGGCCTGTAATATTTGCTAACATACTGCGGCTTACATAAAATTTAGAGTACTTACCTTTTGGGCACCATCTGTGTTGATCGGTCTTATAGAAGGATCAGCTCCAAGCAAGCTCCCAAACAGAGAGATTAACTTCGAATATTTTGGTTCTTCATCAAATTTCAGGTTAATTACTGTATCAAGAAATTCTCTAAAAGGTGCAGGGCAGAAGCAACACAGCATCTCCGGAGATGTTGCCATCTTTTTTTTGCAGACCAGAAATGATTTGTTATCACCCTGAAACTCAAAAGATGAACTTGTTAAAGAGATATGCGGAAAGCTATATGACTGAAACAAACTGTATGCAGTATAATGACTTGACAGAAGCAGGTGAAGCAGATACCTGATAACCCTGCCATGGCAGCCTCCCTCTGTGAAGAAAAATTAATGTGTATGCAAGTGATTCCAGATCATCTCTTCTACTGGCAGTCCTTCCCAAGTGAGCATGTGCACTTGCATACCGAACAGTCCCTCTGAAATTGATAAATAGGAGTTAATATTGGATAGATATGTAAGAAAACTAAGGCAGAGGATAGCAGAACATGAAACACCTGAATGTGTCAGGACGCTGATCATATCCGACGTGCTGCCCTTTTGAAGTGTCTCTCCACTTAGTGGCTGTACTTGGTAGATAAAGTAATCAGGAATAAGGATTATCAAATCAACGGAACAAGAACCTAAAACTAAGTTCTCTTACCCAGTCCCAAGTCAACTAGGAACAACTTCTTCTCTTGCGGCGTTGATGGCTGGCCAAGTAAAAAGTTTTCTGGCTTTACGTCTCCGTGCACGTATCTAAGGTCAAAAGAAACAGTCACTTGGAAGAATTCAACAAAAACTACAGAGATCTCAAATTAAAAGTAGTTCAAGTTTTTCAGCAACAGAAGGAACCAACATGATTGCAAGGAGAGCGCATTCATAGCCTTACTTATCCCCAAAACGAAAAGGAAAGGAAAGGGAAAAGAGTGTGTTCATACCCTTTTGCGTGCAGCTTTTCCAAAATTGACAAAGACTCAACTGCAATACAGGCCACCATTTCTGCAGACATTCTGCAAAAGTAGGATTTATGAGAGCTCTGGAGTTGGCATATAATCTCACAAACTGACTTACTAAATTCTAGTTTAACTTTGGAGCTCTAATAGTAAGAAAAAATGGCAGATAGGGTGTAAGATCTCTATTTTTGTATACCATTTGTATATCCGAGGTCTGCCGCATCAATAAAATTATACCTTACACAAAAACACATAGGAATAAAGTGAAGTGATACAGTGGATTCTTTGGGTGCACAGAGGATGTATACTCAATTGAATGACACTATGAACGCTTCATTTAATAAATTAATGAGTCTTCGATATACTCCAGTCACCACCCATTGCTTATCTTCTATTTGCACATCCTAAGAATTAAGTTAACTAAATATCAACAGAAGCAATTTTTTTATAATGTTAAAGTACCAACAGAAGCATATTAGAGTTGCACATCTTAAAATTTATTCTCCATTACTCCATGAGATGAATAAGTTTGTCGAGTATCTTTTTTGTTCTCAGAAATAAACCTCGGAAAAACAGAATCTATACTGTACACCAATGAGAGCTGATCCCTATCTAGGAAAAACACCAGTGTACGAGGATATCAAGGTCCATTTTATATACACCAGTTTATGAGGATATCAAGGTCCTTTTTAAGTTCAATATTGGCATTATTACATAATTCATGTTAAATAATTGGTGACTTATTGAACTATGATATCTCTACTATCATAAAAATAATTAATTACTGAAAGAATGTGAAAACAGCTACTTCCGGGAAGAGGTCTGACAATTGGGGGAAAAACACAAGTATGATTATAATAGTGTTAACTACTTACGACTGTCCAGAGGAATTCCATACATCCCACAAACTAGGCCCTAGCATGTCCATAACCTGCATGCATGATAATATGGTAAATTTACATCACCGTACATAGCACTCATTTAACATATAAAACCGCAATCACTTTCCCAGAAAAAACATATAGACCTGCATTCACATTAAAAAAAGGTCCTAATCATTAACGACGACTTTGCTAGTAACTCCTCCGGCTGAAAATATTTATCCTTCTTTCTCTTTGGGCATGTCCCAAAATTGTATCCCGTTTCAAGAACTAAATCTTTTTTCTTCCAAAACCACCCTCAACAGCAAGAACACGAATATGACTTTTTTAAAGGCATGGACATGATTCTAGTAGATCTTTTTACTACACAAGGACTATTAGAAGAATAAGCATGAAAAAGCTTCAAATTTTCTTAAATTGAACAGAAACGATAAAGAGATTATTATAGGATTGACGGAGTAAAATTTTTAAAGGAAATTGATACTTCTAACAAATGGAAATAAAAGAGAAGACATTCTTCAAACACAAATTCTGAGACCAATCCACTCATTCCCAAAAGAAAGGAAGTAACTATCAAACCAGTCTTGATCGTTCAATTGAAAGAGAACTGGCTGAATATGTGAATAATAAAAAAAAATAAAGACGTCCATTGAACATTTAAAGCTAATTCTTAGCTTAGTAAAGACAGAAATGAGACTGCCTTAATAACATGAAATACATCACGCCACCTGCCTATTATACATATTTAATTCTCCATGAATGCTGAAATTAGAATGCCAAAAGAGGTCACAATCGTTGTCACACTACAATGCTGATGCTTCTCCTAAAAATGAATATCCACAAAACAATTTCCTTTATCCTCCACAATTACTATAAGTATAGCAAATCTGCCTCCATAAACATACCATAACATAATAGTCTCCTGCCCTTCCTTTATAATGCACTCTGGGTACTCCATGGCTGCCACCAAGAGTACTGCTCAACAAAAGGCACATGTTTTAGTCCTGCTTATTTCAACATAAGCACAAAGTAATTTCAAAAGTATCATGTCCTTACTTGTAAACTTGCCACTCATATGGAGGACCATAGCTACAGCCTTTGCTATTTCTATGCTCAAACTTCAGCGCAACCTAGAGCCAAAACAGAGAATCAATGTGGATTACGTAACTATCACTTGTAGACAGATAAACTAGCCTTGTCAAAAAGGATGCCCGGGAGGAACAAAAAGAATCTAGCGGATTCATAAGCAACCACATTACCTCCATAGCCAAGGGACCGTTAGCACGCTCATTCCCGCCAGTAAGACGGCGACCCAAAAACACCTGTCCAAAACCACCTTTACCTAACTTCCTTTCAACCTTATAAAGTGGGGATCCTCCTACTTGCACCTGAAGGCAGAAATCATGCGGAAACTAAAAATGAGTACAATTCTGACATTTAATCCAAAGATTTGAAGAATTCTTACAACACAACTATATTGAAGCTCAATATCTAGCAGTGTAATTTGCAAGTAGTAGAAGTGCTTCACGTGTGTCATGTTTCGGCCAAAGAGGGCATTAATGAGTATGAAAATCACTTGGGAATCCTAGGGGAATGCACGTCCTAGGTCTGGATCAAGCAATTTCACCTAAAATATTGAAGGCATGCGCTATGTTGCGCGGATTCTCCAAAATACGGCCGCACCCGTGTCAGATTCTCTTAAAATACATTGCTTTTGGAGAATCATACAAGCACCCGGCGACATTTTAGGAGAGTCCGAGCAACATAACGTATACAGGTACACTCGATCTAATAAGTACCTTTTGTCAGGAGTCAGAAATTCTAGGGCTCAGATGCTAGTGTTCTCCTTATTTACTTCACGTACTTACTGACCAAATATATGCAATACATGTATGTGAGTAGGACCAATGACATCTATGCAGTATGCACCAAGGTCTACAAAATACCAATTATACTTTTTTCCCGATAATGGTCCTAAATTAACAGAGAAATAGGTCACTTCATGCTTCAAAAACACAAAATCCCCGGAAACATGCACAAGAAGCTGCGACATCAAAATTATTCAAACGAAGAAGAAACAAAGATGATTGGACATATATAGATTAGACACACATTTGTTGTATAGAAGACAGATTCTTGAGTATTTCAATAAAATGATACACGAATAGAGCATAACAACAACAACCCCTACACCTCATAGAGCATAACAACAACAACCACTACACCTCATAGAGCATAACAACAATAAGTACATCTCAAGTTGGGGTCAGCTACATGAATACTCACTAACCATGTCACTCCAACTAATCTCACCTCATGCCAATATCGTGCAAATACAAATAAAAAGTATTAGAACTTCTCATCCCACATAGAGCTTAATGGACATAAAATGATGCCCGCATAAAGCATAAGGGATATAGAAGGATGCCTGCATAAAGCATATATATAATTCATATAACCAACCCCAACCAGGAGCAGATGTAGTATTAAAGTTATGGGGTTATCTAAAACCAGTAACTTTGACCAAGACCTTCTATATACAACAACTATGCCTCAATCCCAAACAAGTTGGGTCGGCTATGAATACTCACTAGCTCAGACCTTCTATATGTGTTAAAAATTTGACTAAAAAGCACAATAATATATTTCAAACACAGTAAATCAAATGGAATCCATAAAGTTCAAATTTTGGATCCACCTCTGGACATTCAGAGGTAGAAATGTATGATCATCACACACCTGTTCAGGAAAAAGATTAGCGTTATCATCTTCTTGTGCGGTCGCTTTATTATTGTTATTATTATTAGCACTCAAACCGCCACTTTCATCCCCCATCTTTTCCTCCTCAACTTCTTCTACCTCGAATCTCTCCTTCTCCTTCACCTCAACCGCCCCAACCACCTTATTAGCTTCTGCTGCTGCTGCTTTGGCCTTCGCAGCCCGAGTCTTAATATAACTCCGACCACCAACACCACCGCCGCCTCTTTTCTTTTTCGCCGCTGCTACTTGTGCTCCACCGCGCTTACGTACAACCCCACTCCGCAACTCCGGCATTCTTTTTTACCCATATAAATCGAACAACAACCCGAATCCGAATTGTACATCACTGTGTTTTCTTCATCAAAACCCTAAACATAATCATCAGTTAGGTTCAGAAATTCCAAAAAAAAAAGCTTTGGTTGAATTAATTACAAAAAAAAAAGGATAAGAAGTAAAAATTGGAACAAAAAGGGGTAAATTTTTTGGGAGATTTTTTATGCTAGGGTTTGTTTGAAGAGAAAACGATCTGTGTACGCGTGAATGCCGATGAAAAAGTAGTTCTCTACTGTTATTGTTTTTGTTGTATATACATATAGTAGAGGAGATAAAGCGAGAGGTGGGTATTAATTTCTCTTTTTTCAAGTTTACTTATTTTTCTTTTCATTTTTTCTCTTGTATAAATATAAATCCTGACCAAGTTCTGGATTGAACTTTCTAATATGAGGACTTCTCAAGCAAATTTTGCATGCTTTTGGTACTATGGTAGCAAAGAATGTAAGTTGGCAAAAGGAAAATCACAAGAAAGGGGTACAATTTGTGCCCACAAGTAGAGGTTTACATTGATATAATAAGCTAATAACTGGGTTAAATCTATCAGACTAATTTCGTGCGATGTGAATTTGGATTAGTTATGCATATGATTTTAGACATAATAAGAAAAATATGATTGCATTTACATCTTTGTTCAATGATTGAGTTTGAATATGTAAAGTACACGTTTTAAAGTGCGGTGTTTTGTGGATGGCAATGTTGATGGAGATCACTTTAGATGTATGCTCAAATATAGCTACCTATATGATATGACGCTTTGATTTTATAATGAACTATAATTTCAACATTATATTACCTAAAACAACTATTTGAGATTTTTAATGCATATTTTATATTTATAGATAGCGGGAAAAGAAGCATGCATCTAAACAAATATACGTGTCGTATGAATTCTTCACGCTAATGTGTTAAAATGCATGTTTTTGCCTCGTATTGAGCATATGAAGCACTGAATAACACAATCACTATTACCATTTTTCAATTGTTATCACGAACAAGTTATTTTTCATAAAATACCTGCATCGTCGTACCATCTTTCGGCAACCATATGAAAATTTTATTTTCAATGCCTTAATCTCTCCATCACTAATCAAAACACAATAATATTTATTACGCCTCGCTCACTAACCACCAGTTTTAATTATCTTCACCTTCGTATATGACCACTACATAACAAAATAGTAGAGCAACATACTCACCATGAGTACCTTCAATCTCTTTGATTTTTTGCCTCGTAAACACTCAAATGGACATAAACAAGCTCCGCCCATGAAGTCGTAAACTCCTCCCCCTCCCCTCCCCCCACACAAGAAAAAAAAACATAAAACTAGTTCAAAAAACGATTAATCACACGGTCTAATTTGATCTAAGAGTGTATAAAACTCAACAAAAAGGTCTAATGTCCTAAAAAGACAAAAATTATAATCATAAAATGGGAAAGGGAGGGGGGGGGGGGGGGGGGGGGGGGGGGGGGGGGGGGGGGGGGGGGGGGTAATTACTCGAGGGATTAAAAAGGACAACGGTGATGTAAAATAGTTTTTGCTTTACCAAAATTAGATATTTTATTAATTTGATTCGTTCGTCTAGCAAATCAAAGAAAAATATGGTTCACGCCCTTTATTTTATAACATATGTATTAAAAAATTACTTTTGTCTAATTAAAATATTCAAATAATTACAAGATAAATAATATCTAATTGACAAATTGTGCCAACAAAAAGGGTTTATCTAGGCTCACTTGTTTTTATAAAACTCTTCCATTATTTATTGCATCCAATATTTGGTAATAATTAATAATACACATATTATCACCGAACAATAATTTGCCCCACTTGGAAAGGACACTAGTAGCTCATCACCTAACATTTTTTTCGATTAGGTGTAAAAGCATATATTGGGTTTTATCTATTAGGTGTAAAAGCAATTATCACATTAAAAATATCAATCTTTTTTATTTAAAATTTTGTAAAAGTTAAATAAAAATGAAAAGTGTAAATCACGATCAAATGTCAAAAAGTTAAAAATAGTGAAACATAGAGAGCATTTCCTCTAGCCAGAATCGTACGATTTGCCGCGAAGATTACTCGAACATTCCATTGGAAACCCGCTTTCTCTACAGATTCAAATCAAACCCTAATTTCAACAATTTCAAATCCCAAATTCAGGATCAAATCTCACAAATCATTGATTTCTAGGGTTTGTTTATCCAGTTCAAAAGCTAATACAATCAGCAATGGGCGAACTGAACATGCAAGAGATGCCTTTGCCAGCTCTATTCGAGCAGGCTTCAAAAATTCATGCTTTGGCGTCAGAATCGAGCGTTGATAAAGTAATTTTTATTCATACTTGGGAAATAATACTGAAAGATCTGGTTTTTAGCGTGTTATTTGAATTTGTGTATGTTTTGGTTGTGGATTTGTAGGATACTTTGAGGAAAGGCTGCGAGATTTTAAGACAGTGTGAAGAAATGATCGGTAAATTAGGGTTGTTTTCTCTTAATGAGACTAAAGAGGACATTAGCACAGCTAATCTCAAATATATTCTGGTAAGTACTATCTGTTGTAAGCATTGTTTTGTTGTCTTGAAAGAGCTACAATTTTTTGGAGTCGGTGCAGATTTAGCTAAAGAAAAGGCACAATGGAAGAAAAAGATCTCATTAAGAGCTGTACCGCCTAACTTCATTGGAAAATGAAACTTGGATTTTGATTGAATGCTGATACTCATTGGTAAGAGGGTGGCACATCAATTAGCTAAACTATCCATTTCATCATCAGGGATGGGGAAAATATGGTTGTAGGAGGTTCCTGAATAAAATTCATCCAATAAACCATGACTTACTGAAAATCTCAAAGAGATTGCTTAGACAAATCTTTTTATGTGGGCCGCTGTTCCCCACATTTCTTACCTTGTTTTTTGGACTTAAGTTTTCTGACCCATACCATATCTAAAGAAAGATGGTTAAAGAGCGGGTACACAGTTAACTAAGATATTTACTAGTTGGAAATATTTTTAGGTCTTGTTAGCACATTGATTTTGAACCTATTGCATTTCTAGAAGTAACTTGACCATATCATAGATTTATATACCAGTTAAAAATATAGGGGACTTTATTATTATTACGTTAGTTATATATATTTAGCTTATTTATCACTTTAATTCTTATTTGATATGATGATGACATGAGTTGAGCTTACTAGTTGGACATGGTCAGTGAGGATTCAAATAGTCGATCCCAATTGTTTGGGACTGAGGCGTAGTGGTCGTTGTTTTCTTTTATTATTATTTTTTGCTTTTCTAAAGTTTAAGTTTTGATAAGTACTTGTGGGCACTTTTACTTTGCCTTCCCCCTCTGTACTTTGATGCATAGAGTAATAATAAAATTGCATTAATGAAGCCATGCATGCATGCTGTTACTAGATTGGGATATGAAGTATGAGCATCTATTTAGAGATAAACTAAAAACGACAGCTTAAAGCGAAGTAATGAAGCTAACGATGTTTAGTGTTTGGATTGGTGTGGATTCTAAATCACATGTTCCCTCTGAATTGGTTCTTGAGAAAGTGGAGGGGGAAAACTATGTGGACTAATCAAAAACTTTTCCACACCCTCATTTCCACACCTTGTAACCAGTGGCGAAGCCAGGACATTCAATAAGGGTGTTCAAATTTTGAACACCCTTTGCCAGTGTGCTATGCAAGGGTGTTCAAAATTTGTTTTTAATCAATAACAAACAATATTTTACCTTATATGTAGTATAATTTTTCGGCGAAGGGTGGTCAACCCTATGTACCTTCGCCCCTGCTTGTAACTCATGGCAGACCTTTTGTTTTAACACTTCTCAGATGGTGGGCATGTTCTCAGCTAAAGCATTTTGGTCATGCTGGTTATTGTGATTTTCTTCCATAACCACCCAAGAGTACTGCACCACCACCTTTTTCATCACCACCCCCAAGTATTTTCTGCTTCTGTTTATCATGATGTTCTTCCACAACCATACAAATTACGACATGCTTCACCTACACCCTCTTCATCACCATCACTAGTTCTCTTTTTTTGCCTCCCTTCTTTTTCTCTATCCTACCTATAAGCATCATCATCCTCTCTATTGGGGTTGGAAGTGACTCTTTGGTTTCGGTCTAACCTATTTTTAATGTAGTTCCATACAACAGTCAACTGATGTTCTTCCTTTATCCATTTCTACTCTTTTTTTTGGTAAACAAATAATTTTATTCACCAACGAGTAAGAAATAAGTACAGCACAAATCAACAAGAGTTTGGACATTCTGTCCCAACACTATTGTGCACTTCTCAGCTACTCATTACCAGGAAACAATTCCTTACGCAAAAACAAACAGAACTAGTATTAAAACATCAGGTACTAGGATATGTTTCCAAATGCTTGATACTCTCTGCTAGTTTCTTATTCATATGACCCCTGCAATACAATTCTTGAGCAATCATTTTAACCAGTCTCCACTGATCTCACTTTTTGCTGAAACAATCTCAAATTTCTCTCCATCCAAATGAAATACCCACATGCAGCCAAACTCACCCTGTAAATATGTGCTTTTGCAGAATTGCCTTTTACATGGTCTATTGCCCAAACAACTTCATCTTTCTGTTCATATGGTCCTCTGTCCACTCCTTGCCATTGTAGGATCTTCTTCCATATCACAGACGAAATTGAACATTTAAACAACAGATGATCTAGTGTTTCTGGAACCTCTGTACACAAAAGACAGGTTAAGTGATCGACTACACTCCATTTAGCTATTCTGTCTCTTGTCTGAAGTCTTCCATTTAAAGCCAAGTATAGAATAAAGACCCATCTAGGAGCCCCATAGTTGTTACAAGTCAATCTCTTCCACTGACAATTGGGAAAATCACCTCTAAGCTTCAAGTACATCTGCTGAATAGAAAAACCATGCATTAGAGTAAGATATGTTTCTTTTAACCCCAGTGATTCCATATGCTTTGCTGCTTTCAAAATTCTTTGTACCAGCCATGATGCTTGTGTTGGCCGGCTCAACCATAGGTTTCTATTTCTCTCATAATAGCTATGTGTCCACTTTACCCATAGTTTATCTTTTTCTGACAAATATTCCACAGTATACAGATTGCAGCTTTGTTCCAAGCTTGGATATCTAAAATATTTAAGCCACCAGCAGACTTTGGCAGGCACAATCTATCCCAAGCAATCAAGGCTCTTTTGGAAACCTCTACCCCACCAGTCCATAGGAACCTTTTACAAGCACTTTCAATCAGCCGAGTAATCTTTTTTGGCAAAGTGAAGATAACAACTACCCAGTAGAGTCCCACAAAGTGGAGTCTGGGGAGGGTAATATGTACGCAAGCCTTACCCCCACCCCGAAAGGGCAGAGAGGCTGTTTCCAATAGACCCTCGGCTCAGGAGGACGAAAATAAACACGAAAAGACAATTCATTAGTAACTCCAATAGAAAACATGAAATTAGTAGTATAAACATAAAAACCATCAGATAAGTGACATGCAATATCATTGGCCAGTATCTAAGGGAAGAGAGCGCTCAACGACCGCAAGCCTTCTAAGATAAATCCTATCCAAACCCGCCCCACCCCGGGACTGAAGAATGAAAAGCTCTACTACCCCTTATCCTACAACCCTGATGCTAGACCTCCAGACCTTCCTATCAAGAGCCATGTCCTCGGAAATCTGCAGTCTCGCCATGTCCTGCCTAATCACCTCTCCCCAATACTTCTTCAACCGCCCTCTACCTCACCTCGTACCCACCACCGCCAACCGCTCACACTTCCTCACCGGGGCATCAAGGCTCCTTCTTCGCACGTGTCCGAACCATCTGAGCCTCGCTTCCCGCATCTTATCGTCCACCGGCGCCACGCCCACCTTCTCCCGAATATCTTCATTCCTAATCCTATCTATCATAGTGTGCCCGCACATCCTCCTAAGCATTCTCATCTCTGCTACCCTCATACAAGAATATGAGAGTTCTTAACCGGCCAACACTCTGCCCCATACAACATGGCCGGTCTAACCACAACTCTATAAAACTTACCTTTAAGTTTCGGTGGCACTTTCCTGTCACACAAGACTCCAGATGCAAGCCTCCACTTCGTCCAGCACGCCCCTATACGGCTGGTGACGTCCTCGTCGATCTCCCCGTCCGCCTAAATCACCGACCCGAGGTACTTAAAGCTATCTCTCTTGGGGATGACCTGAGATCCAAGCCTCACGTCCCCACCTACCTCACTCGCCTCAACGCTAAACTTGCACTCCAGATACTCAGTCTTAGACCTTCTCAATTTGAAACCCTTAGACTTGAGGGTTTGTCTCCAGACCTCCAGCCTCTCGTTAACACCGACCCTCGTCTCATCAATCTGAACTATGTCATCAGCGAATAACATACACCATGGCACATCCCCTTGGATATGGTGTGTCAGTGCATCCATCACTAAGGCAAATAGGAATGGGCTAAGCGCAGAGCCTTGGTGTAACCCCATAACAACCGGGAAATGCTCTGAGTCGCCTCCCACAGTCCTAACGTTAGTCTTAGCTCCATCATACATGTCCTTAATCGCTCTTATGTAGGCTACCAGCACGCCTTTAGCCTCAAGACATCTCCAGAGCACCTCCTTAGGGACCTTGTCATACGCTTTCTCTAAGTCAATAAACACCATGTGCAGGTCCTTCTTCTTATCTCTGAACTGTTCCACCAACCTCCTAATAAGGTGGATAGCTTCCGCGGTGGATCGACCCAGCATGAACCCAAACTGGTTGTCGGATATCAACGTCGTCTTCCTCACCCTCGCCTCAACCAACCTCTCCCAGACTTTCATAGTATGGCTTAGTAACTTGATGCCCCTATAGTTGTCACAACACTGGATATCACCTTTGTTCTTGTACAACGGCATCACTGTACTCCATCTCCACTCCTCCGGCATCCTCTTCGTCCTAAAAATAACATTGAACAACCCCGTCAACCACTCCAGACCCGCTCTACCCACACACTTCCAAACCTCTACCGGAATTTCGTCCGGTCCAAATTCCGGTCCGGTTGCTCTACCCCTACTCATCTTACGCAAAACCCCACTATCTCTTCCACCCTAATGCGCCTGCAAAACCCAAAGTCTCGGAGACTCTCCGAATGCCCCAAAACCCCTAGCTCTATTTCTCGATCCCCCTCCTCGTTGAGAAGGCTTTGGAAGTACGACTGCCATCTCTGCTTAATCTGAGACTCCCCCATCAATACCCGACCATCCTCGTCCTTGATGCACCTAACCTGGTCTAGATCCCGGGCCTTCCTCTCCCTCGCTTTAGCCAGCCGAAATAACTTCCTGTCCCCGCCTTTCTCCCCCAATTCCTCGTACAGATGACCAAACGGCGCATTCTTGGCCTCCGTGACCGCCAGCTTCGCCTCCTTCCTCGCCACCTTGTACCTCTCTCTGTTCTCTCTCTCCTCCTCCTCACTGGTGCTCCCTGCCAACTTTGCATACGCTACCTTCTTCGCCTCCACTTTACCTTGGACTACATCATTCCACCACCCGTCGCCTTGATGCCTGCCAGAATAACCCTTCGATACCCCTAGCACCTCCCTCGTTGCCTCCTTGACAAAGTTCGTCGCCGCTGACCACATAGAGCTCGCGTCCCCGCTACTCCTCCAAGCTCCCATAGTGGATAACCTCCTCTCCAACTCCTGGGCATTATCCTTAGTCAAAGCTCCCCATCTAATCCTCGAACGGCCCCGGGCATACCTCCTCTTCCTCTTTACCAGAATACCGACATCCATCACTAAGAGCCTATGCTGAGTCGCGAGGGACTCTCCCGGGGTAACCTTGCAATCCTTGCACAACCCTCTATCACACCTTCTGAGGAGGAGGTAATCAATCTAAGACCTTACCGCCGCACTTCGGAAAGTAACCAAATGCTCTTCCCTCTTCGGGAAAGTCGAGTTCGCAATCACTAGCTCGAAAGCCCTAGCGAAATCTAACAGCGAGGTACCTCCTCCGCTCCTGTCCCCAAGGCCAAAGCCACCATGCACCTCACCATAGCTACCAACGGCTGACCCAATATGGCCATTAAAGTCCCATCTGATAAATAACCTTTCAGAAGAAGGACAACTACGCACAATCTCGTCCAAACCCTCCCAGAAGCGCCTTTTAACCTCCTCATCCAAGCCTGCTTGCGGCGCGTAGGCGCTAACGACATTGAGGGTACACTCACCAATCACCAACTTAATAAACATTAACCTATCATTCACTCGCCTAACCTCAACCACACTCCCTAAGATCCCTATCCACCAAGATGCCCACACCATTCTTACCCCTCACGACCCTAGAGTATCACAACTTATACCCGTCTACATTCCTCGCCTTCGACCCTACCCACCTAGTCTCCTGGACACAAGCTATGTTGACCCTCCTCTTCTGGAGGATCTTCACCAACTCGATCGACTTGCTCGTCAGCGTGCCTATGTTCCATGACCCAATCCTCAATCTACAGGCTCCCTCTTTCCCCTTACCCACCTTGCCTCTCGTCCCATCCGCTGACCCGCTACCCGCCCCCCTCCTCACCCCCGACACCCCCCGAGGACATGACTCTACCATCCCCGACCAAAGCCACTATACCTCCGACAGACTACGGAAAACACTAAAAAAATAACGAGTAACACCTACAAAAACTCTAATAGTATGCTTAAAGTGATGCTAACTAAATAGTCAAAATTTAACTTATCGAAAAGGTAGACAGAAAAGCGGGAGGTACCAACTCCCGGTAGAAAAAGAACATGGAAATATGACTAGTTGCACCCGAGATCACAGGAACTCGTACGTACGTCCTTCCCACTCCCGCCAACTCTTGCGCACACTAGCCGGTGATGCTCCGCTCTTTCACGCCTGTAATCCTTGCGCTCGTCTCGGCCGCCACAACTCCTTCCCTGAAATAGCACACACAACTACCACGAAACCAATAGGGGGTTGGGGGTGTGGGGGCTGTCAATCTACCCAAAAAGGGGGTACTGCAACCGGGGGGGGTCGCCGGCCAGAGGTCACCGGCGGATTGCTAGGGTTTCGGNTGGGGGAGAGAGAGGAGGAGGGGGGGGGGGAGGAAGGGGGAGAGACAGAGAAAGAAGGACGGCTAGGTCACGCCGGTGAGAGGTCGACGGGAAAAGCTAGGGGAAGAAAAAGCGAGGAGATAGAGAGAGAAAGACCACATGTTAGCATCTCATGAGTGAAGTGAAGATCTGACACCAAAATGTCTGTATAGAAAAGAGTACATTTTCTATCACTTGAGTCCTTCCGGCATATGATAGAAATCTTGCAGTTCAACAAGTTATCCTTCCAATCATTTTTTCCAACAAAGGCTTGCATTGTATAATTGATAGTCTCTTGGTACTGAGAGGTACTCCTAGATATCTTATAGGGAGCTCGCCTTTAGAAAACCCCAACTGATCCAGTATCAGTTGTTGCGCAGTTGGATTGACTCCACCAAAATATATAGAGCTTTTTTCAATATTTGCCACTAACCAGATGCATTTGAGAACTCCGGGAAACAATCAAATAGTTTTTTCACTGATTCCACATTACCCCTACTAAATAACAACAAATCGTCAGCAAACCCCAGTTGTATAATATTCAACTTTGCTCATCTTGGATGATAGTGGAACTCCTTGATCTCCTTCAGCCCCTACAACAATCTAGTTAAGAATTCAATAGCTAATACAAACAAGAAGGGGGTAAGGATCACCTTGTCTAAGGCCCCATTTGTTTGCACTTAATGAAGGTCTGAATCTTAATCATTCAGATCTCAGACATTAAGTGCGTTTGTTTTTAAAGTCTGAATCTTAATTATTCAGATCTTAATCATTAAGTGTGTTTTTTTTTTACTTCATAACCACTTAATGGGTCTGAATAGGTCTGTATGATTAAGATCTATAACAGAGACTTAATTTCATTAAGATGCTATCACATATTCATTATTAACTGCCATCGCCGCCTACCATTATCAACAACCACCATGCCACCCCCACCACCTCCACCACCACCACGCCACCATCATCCTCAATCATAGCCGCCACCATTATCGACCATCACCACTCACTATCCCCACCACTCCGATCACCATATATCATTCTCACCCACAATTAACACTCATCCACCTCAACTACCACAACTGACCACCCCATCACCATCAACAACCACAACCAACACTGCCTATTATTATAACCTACCACCACCCACCACCCACCACCACCTTTCTCAGTCACAACTACTACCACCACCCGCCATTATTAACTATCACCACCCACCACCACTATCCTCAATCATAATATACACTGCTACCAATCACTACTAGCTACTAGCATAAACTACCATCATCAACCAAAACTACCACCAACCACCGTCTCTGGTCGGCATTCACTCGTTAGCCATCACCGCCAACAACTATCATATTTTAAAAAGTTATATATTTNAACCACTTAATGGGTCTGAATAGGTCTGTATGATTAAGATCTATAACAGAGACTTAATTTCATTAAGATGCTATCACATATTCATTATTAACTGCCATCGCCGCCTACCATTATCAACAACCACCATGCCACCCCCACCACCTTTACTACACCACCCCCACCACCTCCACCACCACCACGCCACCATCATCCTCAATCATAGCCGCCACCATTATCGACCATCACCACTCACTATCCCCACCACTCCGATCACCATATATCATTCTCACCCACAATTAACACTCATCCACCTCAACTACCACAACTGACCACCCCATCACCATCAACAACCACAACCAACACTGCCTATTATTATAACCTACCACCACCCACCACCCACCACCACCTTTCTCAGTCACAACTACTACCACCACCCGCCATTATTAACTATCACCACCCACCACCACTATCCTCAATCATAATATACACTGCTACCAATCACTACTAGCTACTAGCATAAACTACCATCATCAACCAAAACTACCACCAACCACCGTCTCTGGTCGGCATTCACTCGTTAGCCATCACCGCCAACAACTATCATATTTTAAAAAGCTATATATTTTATTGATAGAATATTAGATTAGTTAGTATTTTATTTGAATTTATGTTTATTAATTTTCAAATAAAGATAAATTTTATACATTCAGATGTTAAAAATCAAACCGTCTTAATTATTTCTATTCAGATCTTACTACACATCTTAATATATTCAGATGTGTATCCAGATTCAGATGTCTTAATCTTACTACACATCTTAATATATTCAGATGTGTATTCAGATTCAGACGTCTTAATCTTTAAAAAAACAAATGAGGCCTAAGTCCCTTCTTTGCTGGGAAAGGACATGTTGGCTGACCATTGATGAGAATGGAATAAGATACAGTTTTAACGCACTTCATAATCCACCTTATAAAGCCATCAGGAAAGTTCATGTGAATAAGCACCCGCTCCAAGAAACTCCATTCAAGAGAGTCATAAGCCTTTCTCATACCTATTTTAACATGCTCCTAGGTGACACATTCTTTCTACTGTATCCCTTAACCAGCTCATGACTCAAAATTATATTGTCAGATATCCATTTCTACTTTTAATTGGCTTCAATATTGAGTGAAAATTCTACTTGATCTCGTTTTAGTTGACGCTGGTTTACTCAATGGGTTTTGGAATCCTATATTGCGTTATTTCAGGTCCCCTATTATCTTGCGGAGCTAACAGAAAAAGTTGCAGAAGATGACAGGATAAAAGTACTCAAAGCTGCACAAGCTAAGCTAAAGGTGAAGACTATAAGATATGTAATAGATTATATTCTATGGGAAAATAAAATTTATCTTTCAGTGATATCTTCTTATTTTATTTTGCCTCTCTTTTTTTATCTAGGAATTCATTTCATTCTGTGAGACAATGGAACTTGTTCCTGAAGAGGAGATAGAAACTACACAAGGTGGAGCTAATTCTTCTGTAGATCGTAGAGCTAAGAAGGTAGGCTGGATTTAACGGTTGAATTGCTGTATATGACATTTACTTTTATGGATTGGAACTTTATCACAAGAAAGCTTTGATTTTTTTACTTTTTTTAGTGACATTGAGTTACAAATGCATTGTGTTATTTTAGATTGCTCGTTTCAAACGGCAAAGAGCTGCTGAGTCGAAACTACTTGAAATTAAGGAGCGGAAAGAGCGTCGTGGACGGTCAACTAAAGCAGCTGCATTGTCAAGTCCCGTCGAGACTGAAGAAGATGATGTGTTGGATGATGATGGAGAAGAAGAAAGGGAGGTTAGTTAATTCCCCTAGATATGTCATGGGCATGAGCATGGGCATTAGCACAAGCTTCTTTTCTTCTCATCTGTTTCTTCATCTGTTGTTGCAACTTTTATGGCACACTTGCACTTAATTGGTGATCAACCTTATGGTTCAAGCAATTAATCGAAACAGTTTCAGAAGCTGGTTAATCTTAAAATAAATTATCTCATTTAAGTTATAAAAAAGTTATAGTCTATTGGATGATGTTGGTGAGCATCCAAGTAGCTGCTGCAATGTTCTTTCAGAGGTTGACAAGTGAAGGTCGCAACATTGGAGCCCAGGGGCAGATGTAAAGTCCAACCTACGGGGTCATCCAAACTCAATAGCTTTGGCTCGGACCTTGTATATATGCTAAAAATATCATAAATAAGTACAAATAATAGATTTCGAACTTAGTAAATCAAATTGAGTTTTTGTAGAATCCCGAACTTGAGCCTATTAATTTTAAATCTTGGATTTGCCTTTGTTCCGCCTAGTTTCTGTGGACTCTTGGATAGGCACTCATTATTTGTTTGAATTATCTGCATGAAATGTTTATCATCATTCTTTGAACCTAATTTCCTCACAAGATTTGCACAAGACATCAATTACTAACAATCTTGCATTTTGGATTTTTGGAAGAATCTCGATTTGCTCTTTAGATGCCATTTGATATACACAGCCTGATTTGTGCAAAAGTTTCTGTCGCTTCTATTAAGTTATTTTTAACCTCAAGTTTTGGCTTCTCTATGTTCACTTTTGAGTAAATGTCTGACTCTTCAAAACTATTTATGCATTGCAGGCATGGATTACAACTATCTCCTTGGGCCTCTGTAAGGTCTGCTAAGATCTTCTATACTCGTTGTAGTTGATCTTTTTTCTGTGCTTGATATCTTATGTTTGTAGTTTCCAAATACTACCCTGCAGGCCTTTGATCTGCTTGAAATGCTGAAGAAAGAGGAAGAAATACTATCTGCTGTCAAGGAGAAGCAGCTTCAGGTACTATTAAACCAACTTAGTCGAATTGGCTTCTTTACTGTTCTAATTTGTCATTGTGTTCTGGTAGCCTCTGATATGGCTATTGCTATCTGAACTTGTGTTCCATCCTTAATTATCTCTTAAATTATGATTTCATCAATTTATTTTATCATGTTGTTTCTGCCCCTATGCACTTCGGAGAACGAGGCATTTTCCTTAGAGAGAGACCTCCATAGAACTAATGTTCTGGAGCTTGTTGGGTTTGCAATGTTCACACAATGCTAGATCAAGAGGGAAGTAATATAACTTTAGATGACTGCAACACTGATTCGTGTGGGCTTCGCTCTAATTTCCTTCATCCTTCTACCTTTGGGTGTTATCATTGGGGGGTGGGGGGAGGGTTGAGGCCTTAATCTTTTGCTCAAGACTACCTAGAAGATCAGCAGTAATTTGCACCGCTGTTTTTGAACTTGGTGATTCCTCATCATGTAAAGACAGCTTTGTAGCGTTGCTCTCTAAGGTTATGCTTTGCGTCAATGTGTACTTTCTTACTTCTTTTGTAGGATGGGGAGAAAGAATTCTCTCAAGCAATACTCGATGAACGCACCAAAAAAGTAGAAACTTGGCATCGTGATGCTGCTGCTCGAGCACACTATACAAAACCAGCAGCACCTATCACCTGTGCCACTTTTGCACAAGATGTCATAGAAGGGAGGGCCAAGGTTTCGCAGGCACATGAACATAAACACCAACCTTTAATTTTTGGACCTGCAAGTCTTGTTGGTAGGAACCCAACAACTGAACGGGAAAAAATAGCTGCCCAGGTCTTTCAGCCTCATTATAGGTATGCATCATTTCTTGAACACAAAGTTAATATGGCTACTCCAGTTTTACATCCTAGATGGACAAGTAAGTTGAAGACCTAACTGTATCTTTATTCAAATGCTAGAATGCCAACCATGAGCATTGAAGAAGCTGGATTAACGGAGATGAATATGATGAACGAATGGCAAGAAAGGAATGTTAAGCTCATGGAAGAAGCAAATTCCTCATGGTACAAGGACGCCCCCAAGTCTAGGCCTGGCGAAGATGATGAAGAAGATGAGGATGACGCCGCCCAAGACAAGGCAAGAGCATGGGATGACTGGAAAGACGACAACCCTCGTGGTGCTGGCAACAAGAAGCTAACTCCTTGTGGTTAAGTAGTTGCTGCAGAGTTTTAAGAGTTCACAAGAATAGCCTTTTTGAGGTAGCCACCTAAATTAAAACTCATTGTCAATGCTACACTAGTTTGTCACTCAGTTGAAAACTATTTTATTATCGTTCTATTTGTGCTTCATTTTCGTGTAATGTCCAAGTAGATGATGCATTGTGAAGTGGGGGTTATTGAAAGTTGAATGTTAATTTTTCTAGATAGGTATTGATTGAATTTGGTGTAACAACTGTATCTTGAGAATATGATAAGAAGAGGATAATTAATTTCAGTACTCAATTTTGTTCCAATCAATAGTACGAACTACTCCCTCTGGTCCAAAATAAGTGATTTTTTGGTTGTTTTCGCACATATTAAGAAATTTACCTTTTAACATTAATTAACAATGAAATTAATTATATTAACCTTTACTATCTCTTCACATAAACACTCCTAACACATACTCCAATATTATTTACTTCAAAGGCAATATAGGAAAAATAAAATTAATTTATTCTTGAAATTGGACACAAAAAACAAACTAAAAAGTCATTTATTATGGACCGGAGAAAGTAATATTTTAATGAAGCACATTTATAGTAAATGCTTCCGTAATTTAGGTTGCAAAAGATTGCATAACCAGTCTTTCAAGGACTTCTATTAAATGCAGAAAAAAAAGAACGAAATACTTCATAAAAGTAAGCCAATATATTCCTTAGCATTTTATAAAATAATATTATATTACTAGAAAAAAATTCATGATGCCTTATAATGCATGTACAATGTGCTTCGGCGTTTGTACCCTTTTTTTTTTGCTAGGATATGAACCAATTCGGCATTATCACTCATCGAAAAATAATTTGACGTTACAAAAATGACTTATTTTCTTCAGATTTTTTCCTGGTATTTAGTTAGATAGTGAAACATTATTTTAGGGAAAACATATATTGTTAAAGACAAATATAATAATATTAGCAAATCAAATAACGTCTTGCTAAAAATTATAAATATTAAGATTGATAATAATATCTACGTATTGGTCGAAATAGTTAAGAATAAGACAATTGTGAAAGAAAATGATTTTAGCCAAAAGTGATGGAATTAATTCATATAAACACACCCAATCACTAACCGGACGTGACTCCACAAATTTCAATCCACTTATGAAAATGCCTACAATTCCGGCTTCCCGCTTTCATCACGACGCTTCAAAATTTTCACCAAGTCCCAAAAACTATATATATATATTATATCCCTCATTTCACACTTTTTCTACTTTTCACACTCTCCAACCCCAATTCCTTTCCATTTTCGGCACAATGCCGAGCAAACGGAAGGCTTCTACGGCGGCGGCGGCGACGAGTAAGAAGTCAAAGGGACGTGCAGAGGAAAAGCCGGATCCAGTAGTGGAAGCGGCTTCTTCTACAGTTGAGTGTGACTTAGTAGAAGATGAGGTAGAAGTTGAGGAAACAGAGTGCGAGAGCTCAAACGAAGGATCGTCGTCTGCTCAAAAGGTGAGAAGAACTGCGCAAGTGAATGACGATCAGGAGTGTGAGTTTTTTGGTGATTCGATATCGGATACTGAAGCTAAGCAGAAATGGCCTCATCGCTACATTAATCACAAGGTTTGTTTTGCACATTATGGAATTACGTGCTATTTTGTGCTTTTCGCATATGTCTATTTCTTTCCGGAAACAGTCTCCCTACCCTTTTCGGGTGTAGGGTTAAGTTCTAGGTACACTCTACTCTCCTCAAACTCCACGGAATTTTAGTGGGTATGTTGTTCTTGTTGTATGAGTAAATGTGTACTGTTTAGAGTCCATGGGCTATTTAGTACTCCCTCTGTTCCAATTTATGTAAACTTGTTTGACTAGGTTAAAGTCAAAAATGGATACTTTTGGATTTTGTGGTCCAAAACAAGTCAAAAAGGACCTAGATTATTTGTGTTATTATAAAAGCTTCTCATTAAGAGTAGAATTGTAAGTTTTAGCTAAATTGTTTTCACATGAAATGAAACGGATGGAATAGTAATATTGTTGTTGTTGTTGTTCTTTCCTTTGTTATTTGACATATATATAATACTTTTTTTATTTCTACCAATGAACAGGATAGGGTGAAAGCAAATGGTAAACCTATGACCTTAAATGAGTAAGTTTGCAAAGGCTACATAAACTTGATAATTGCGCAATAGATTTTGCCCCCTGTCTTTTAGCTTCACCTAGTTTATGTTGGTGTCATCTGATCGTTATGTTATATATGTTGAATTTGGTCCAGTCAAGATGATGCTGACCAGTTAATCCAGGCTAAGTGCCATTTTAATCAGGCAGTGGTTGATGGTCAGATTTACAACCTCGGGGATGATGCCTATGTACAGGTAAATATTACAATGCTTGAGTATAGTTAGTCTTTCAGTTCGGAATTAATTACACCTTCAAAAATAACAGTATGTACTGGATACTATTTTGTTATTTCTTTTGGAGTTTCTACATGCTAATTGATTTTCTTACCATTTTGGTAAAAGGTTTTCCTTCACTATTTGTTTGTGTAAAGAAGGAAGAACAGAAAAAGTTGCTTGATTATCCCTCGAACTCTTCGGATAAGTTATGGTTGTAGGGAAATAACACGGAAAAATAATAATACTGCAATAATATTATTTGTAAGTAAATACACGAATTAGCTTGAGTCGTGTTGAGCACTGTCCTAAGAAACTATTTCAGCATTGTTAATTGTTTCCCCGGGATTAAAACAAGCTTAACTCTATTTTATTTAGAGGATACAGGAATCAGCAAAATATCAAATCACAAACCCAACTATTTAAAAGAGGGTAACAAAAGTAATTAAACTTCTAAACATTGAGGAGGAAAAAGAACAAAGGAAAGCTTATGAGACTAAAATTAGAAGGAAAGAAGTAGAAGGATTTCTTTGTCTTGCTAATGATGATGAAAAGAGAGGTTGATAGTGGCTATTTATAGCCTCATTTGCATGAAACTTGGTTTTTGCCATGGCAGAGGATTTGTCACTTTTTACACTTCTTTTGCCACTTATCATAACCCTTCTAGAAGGGCTAGGACATTCGTCCAGAGCGCCTTTGTAATTATATGCATATGATCATTTTATGGATCCATATATAGATCAATCATTATTTGCCTTTTTAATTATATAGGCTTCAAACGATGAAGATGATTATATATGCAAGATTGTTGAATTTTTTCAAGCTGTTGATGGTATGCAGTATTTTACCGCTCAATGGTTTTACAGAGCCAAGGATACTGTAAGAAATTCCTAACTTATGAAGTCTAGTTCTTCTTATCCTTATGATGTTTGATGCTTCTAACCTTTGTTCTTTCATTAGGTAATAAAAGCTCATGACCAGTTTATCGACAACAAACGTGTATTCTTTTCTGAAATCAAGGATGATAATCCTCTTGGTTGCCTTGTAAAGAAAATCAAGATTGTTCCTATACCCTCAAATGTATGTTAGGTTTTGCTTAATAAGAAGATACATAGGCTCTCTTGGCTTTAACAAGCAACACTAATACGCGTTGGATTTTCTTTGTAGGTAAGGCTACCGCTCAAGGAAAGTTTGAGATTAAATTCTGACTATTACTATGACATGATGTACCTGCTTCCATACTCATCATTTGTTAGCTTACCACAAGGTATTTTTCAAGTGTAGTGTTCATTAATTTAAAGGCTGAAGCCAATTGTTTTCTTAAAGGTTTGTTTGGTTTGTCAACACATTTTCTTGGGCCAAAATCACTTTCCTTTACAAATCTCAACTTTTAGTTTTATTTTCTCCAGTCAATACTTAGATATTATCTTCAAGTTTTAACAACACGCAACAATCTAATCAAATATTTAAAGCAAAACACTATTTAATTTGTTGGCATTATTATCAATCTTTAATTATACTTTTTCTGAGATTATTTTCTTCTCACCAACCAAACACTAGAAACTATTTTTCAAGAAAATAATTATTGTAGAAATCATTTTCCTTTATACCGAGCACATAAGTGAGATATTTCTTTGATAATATAGATAACAATGACTGATATTTTTTTGCAGATGTTTCAAGTCCCATTAGTGAATCAGATTCTACCATATCTAGCGATAGTGATACTGTAGATGTCAAAGAACAAAAGCTTGAAAAGAGCCTCTTGGATCTCTATTCAGGTTGTGGAGCAATGTCCACTGGGTTGTGCCTGGGTGCTGATATTGGCGGTGTTAAGCTTGTTACTGTATGTTCTGTTACCTAATATGGTTGTTCTTGTCCTTTTCTAGTTGTATGTTTGCTTTTGTTGAATTTTGTAACCACCTTATCTAAAAATTTAAACTATTAAAGAAGACACACTTTTATTTAATTGAATGTGCCTTCAATGTATCTCTCACATGCACGCCTACTTCTTTAACTAGCCAAGTTTGTGGAAAGACATAAAGTGGCAATGAGATTTGAATGCAATACCTTTAATGTTTTGATATCATATCGAAGTGTGTGATTACTTTATATTAAAGGTTAATCTACTTTATCTTTAAGGTTAAGCTATAACACGAAAACATACTTTTATTTATATTATTATGTCTTAACAATTTTAGGTAGATTTATTTATTTATTTATCTATCTTGATTGCAGAAATGGGCCGTTGACCTAAATCAATATGCATGTGATAGCTTGAAATGGAACCATCCAGAGACTGCGGTAATGAACGATAGCACATTATGTTTATCTATCTTCCTTTTGTTCTTTAAATGAATATAATTGTATGGGTTATGCAGGTAAGAAATGAGTCTGCTGATGATTTCTTATTACTTTTGAGGGAGTGGAGGCAGCTTTGTGCATCTTGTTCATTGTTGAGAAATAATACCCCAACACACCCTTTCCTGAAAGTAGGAGATGAGGATGACGAAGATGATAATGAAGATGAGGATGAGGGATCTGGTGACGATGAACACGGTGAAATTTTTGAGGTGGAACAACTTTTAGAAATTTGCTATGGAGACCCAAAGGAAATAAACAAGCCTGGCCTTTACTTTAAGGTATTTATTCACCATGTTGGAACTCTTTGCATCCTAACTTGCCTACTTTACTGAGAACTCTTTGGTATAATAACTTGTAGACTACTTTCAATGAACATCTCAAGATTTTGTAGATATGTTAGTGTGTTTCTGTTGGTTCCTCATATCACTTAATTCTATTTATAACAAGGTACGTTGGAAGGGTTATGGCCAAGAGGAAGACACTTGGGAGCCAATAGAGGGCTTAGAGTATGAATTCCAAACTAACCAACATATTGTGAATCCATATTTTGAATTATTAATACATTTATCTAAAGTTGATATTTACCTATAGTGGTTGCCAAGAGAAAATAAAGGACTTTGTGGCCAAGGGCTTCAAAGCAAGTATTTTGCCATTGCCTGTAAGTTGCCTCTATCTTTGCCTAGTTTTGGATCTCTACTATATGAATTTATCTTTCTGATTGTAATGCATTGAATCTAACTTTTATATTCGTTCTACTTAGGGGGAAGTAGAGGTCATATGTGGGGGCCCTCCTTGTCAGGGAGTAAGCGGATTTAATCGATTTAGGAACACAAAGAATCCATTAGGAGATTCAAAGAATAAACAACTTGAAACGTTCATGGACATTGTGGAGTTCTTGAATCCACGATTCGTATTAATGGAAAACGTAGTAGATTTGGTCAAGTTCGCAGATGGGTTTCTAGGAAGATATGCATTGGGTAGACTTGTTGGAATGAACTACCAAGCACGGATGGGAATGATGGTAGCTGGGGCTTATGGACTTCCACAATTTCGTAGGCGTGTCTTCATGTGGGGTGCTCTTCCTTCGGAGGTAAAAGAATAATTAATTTTATATGTTTATTTTCTTGTTCTCACTTTAATTCTCATCTCGTTTTGCAGAAATTGCCACAATATCCGTTGCCCACACATAATGTTGTTGTGAGGGGTGGAATGCCCAAAGAATTTGAGGTAGTCTACTGAACTTATTATAACACCGTAGATTCATTTATATTTGCTCTTTGTTGAATATGAATATGTATTTGAATGCAGCTAAATGTTGTAGCATATGATGAGGCCTTGAAAGTCGAGCTAAAGAGAGAACTTTTTCTTAAGGATGCAATTTCAGATCTTCCTCCTGTATGTAATAGATATCAAAGTTGCCTTAAGGACATACTTCCAATTGATTAAACATATGCCTAACATAATTGTGTTCCTTTTTTTTACGGAAATATTTTTGAATTTAGGTGGAAAATGACGAGCCAAAGGATGAAATGCCTTATATTGATGAGCCCAAATCTGCCTTCCAGCATTTCATAAGATCAAGGAGAGATGGTGAGTTCATTTATCTTGGTAGTAGTATGACATAGTCTGGAGTGACTGCTTTAGTGCGATATCATTGTACCTTTTTTTTGGATAGTTATAGTTTCCGGTCAGCTTGTGGCACCTTAACTATTTCACCATCAAAGATGAGGCAAATAAGAAGAAATCACCTAGGTTTTTTTTGTTTCTATTGGAAGTTGAACCATGATCTTGCACTCTTTTGTCTTTTTCGTTGATTAGTAGGCTACATATCTGCTGATTTTACATTGGCCATGTTGCTACCCCTTAGACACATTGATCAATGATTTTTGTAGCTTGTAGGCTACAGTGATCATCTTGTGGCACCTTAACTATTTCACCACCACCCAATATACTAAGTCATCCCATCAAAGATGAGGCAAATAAGAAGAAATCACCTAGCCTTTTTTTGTTTCTATTGGAAGTTGAACCATGATCTTGCGCTCTTTCGTCTTTTTCGTTGATTAGTAGGCTACATCTGCTGATTTTACATTGGCCATGTTGCTACCCCTTAGACACATTGATCAATGATTTTTGTAGCTTTACCACGTGTACCTAAAATTCTAAAAGTCAAAGTCATTTGATATTTGCGATGCATAATAACCTGGGACATATCATTAGTTGTGCCCTTGGACTTGTTAATAAATGTGAAAGCTTGTAACTTTAGCTTATGTATGCCTGTTATGTGATCATATATGATATCTTATTTTTATTCCTAGATCACCGTTTAGGTTTTATTATTCAACTTCATAATTTTCTCCTTGAATTGTGTATTCTCTTAACTAACTTTTGAATATGTTGTTAAATTATCTTTTGTCTATTCGTTCAATAGCTCTTTAGAATCTTTGCTTTCGTTCATGCATGATCATTGAACTTAATCCATTATAAGAGTAAAGTCATAAAATTAGTTTTTATGACATTAATATAACTGAACTTTACACACTTTAATAGTAACATTGCAAAACTATTTTTTGTCATATTAAAAATAATTGACCTTTGCGTGGATCTCTCAGAAAATAAAAATGACCGGAATGTCAAATTTCTAGCACATAAAATACAATTGACAATAAAAAATTCATCATGCATAAATTTTGACTATCCATGTTTTATGAAGCAAAACCAGAGGGGAAATTAATACTCAGCCCCGGAAATTTGTCCTTCTATTCATTTGTATTATCCAACCAATTCACACATAGTTTAGTTGCTTTAATGTTACAAAAGGTAATTTTGTAGCTTTCCTGTTATAAGGGGTAAAATTCAGTTATTTTGATGTGCTAAAATATAATTTTGTGATTAATTGTTATAACGGGTAACAATAACTCTGATTCTGAAATTTTCTATGGCTTAACTAGAATTTACGTGAAATAATTCAGCATTTTACCAATGCATGTTGACCTACAGATACGTCGGATGGTGGTGTAAGGCTTTTGTACATTTTGATAGCATTTTCATATTGTAGGGACATTAGGGTCTGTTTTGTATGATCATCGGCCCCTTCGGTTAAATGAAGATGACTATCAGCGTGTATGTCAAATTCCCAAACGGAAGGTATATTACACCTTTTATATCCTGCTATTTGTGCTAGTGATATGAACATGTCCCTAGGTTGTTGATCCCTTCTTCCATGATTATAGGGTGCAAACTTCAGGGACCTGCCTGGGGTTCGTGTTCGTGCTAACAATACTGTTGAATTGGATCCAGATGTAGAAAGAGTAAAAGTTGCTTCGGGAAAGCCTTTGGTATAATTTGCTTTTTGTTGGACTATACTATTTTGACTTTTTTTGCTTCTATTTCTTATGATTTTTCAAACTCACAGGTCCCTGACTATGCGATAACTTTTGTTCGTGGTACTTCCACAAAGTAATGATACAATGCTTTCCTAATTTGATTTAGCTTGCACTACCCTTTGCCTACCATAATGATTCTACTGTTGTCATGGTATTTGAAATTATGCAGGCCATTTGGTCGTTTATGGTGGGATGAAATTGTTCCAACAGTTGTTACAAGAGCAGAACCCCACAATCAGGTACCTTTGCCTTTGCTAGTTGTCTCAAAATAACACAAAAGCTTCTTCACTTGGTTTGTTCTGATGTCCTTTGTCGTTCTTGAGTCCCTTTCAGGTCATATTGCATCCAGAGCAGGATAGAGTTCTTACTATCCGTGAAAATGCACGGCTGCAAGGTTTCCCTGACTACTACAAACTGACGGGGCCAATAAAAGAAAGGTAACTATTGAATCAATAGTGACCAGTTGATGGTGCATGTGTGATCTACTTTAGTAACTCATCCGCAAACATTTTCAGCTTACTCTTATTTACGTCATTCTAACGTCTAGCAACAGCTCATGCATGTTTTTATGATAATGTAATGTGGAATATAATCTAGCTTGAGTTGAATTCAGGAAACTAATGACTGAATATGCCAAATTCAAATTAGAAATCAGCCTAGAGAGATTTATTTGAGCTGTTTTGGTTGAATGCAAATATATCCTTCGCTATATGATCATTTACTTTGGACACTACAAATTTTGTCTGAAAAATGTCCTGCTTGAAGAGTAATTTCCAGAGTGAAATGTTTTCCAGTTATATAATGTTTTGCACTAGAAAATCTATAGCAACAACCTTTTAATTTCAGGGTCTGACCTGAATCTGTTTTGTGTTTCATAGGTACATGCAAGTAGGAAATGCAGTTGCAGTACCAGTGGCTAGGGCTTTAGGATATTCTTTAGCATTGGCATTGGAAGGATTGTCGGAAGAAAAACCCGTACTGTCACTACCACCTAATTTTCCATGTCTAGAGGAACTGGGCTCCAATGAGGAATCTCTAGATAAAATGTAATTATTCAACCATCACACAAGCTATTCACCCGTAAGAAGATTTTGGGACTGACATTCCAACATCAATCATTCACTGCAAAATTAGGCCAAGGGAGGAGTAGGAAAAGACATCGATTTTTTGTATGTATCACTTACTGCTAATTCGCGATTCACAGCTTAGCTGCTTTGGCATAAGTGGATGCACAATTTAATGATTTTGATTATTCAACATATATGTATTTATAATGTTAAGATGGAGTAGAGATGAGTTTTTGAAAGCTTTTGGTTTTAAAATAAAATTGTGTCGGAAATAAAACACCATCTAACTTATCCACAAGCCACTTACCTGATCTGCTACTCATAATATTCACATAGCAGGTAGACAAATTGTTCTCTTGTACGCAGTATGTTCTAACTTTCTACAGCCCATAGTCTGGTGTCAATGGTGGATGTAGTGTATAAGTAATGGGTTCAACTGAATCTCACATTTTTAACACAAAGTGTACTGAAGTAGGTGAAAACTCTCTCAAATTTAAGAAAATATTGAATCTTGAACGCATAATTGTAAAAGTTTAATGGGTTTAGTGATAAGAATCTAAAGGTTGAACCCACCAAATTTAAATCCCAAATCTGTTTGGAGTAGTTGATGAGTAAACACCATTAGCTTTGTACTTGAGAAAAAGTTCATAACCCTTGGAATCACTCAACAAGTTTGAACATTGTTGTGATTTACCATATAGCTAGATGTCTGCACAATCCAAACCAGAGCTCACGGTGAGCTATCTACACTGATTTCAACAAAGGTTGAGGAACCGCTCGAGCAGGAGAGATGCCTGATCACATCAAGGAAATATAATGATACAGTCAAACCTCTCTATAACTGTCTTATTTGTTTCAAATATTTTTGGATATTATAGCTAAGTGTTGTTATAGAGAGCATATATTATAACATAACATGAAAATAGGTTCCGGAAAAACTTGGCTTTTATAGTGAAGTTTTGTAATATAAGGATTTTGTCATAGAGACGTTTGATTGTAACATTAAAAGCTCCTATACTGAGAAAGCCAAGTCCTATTCATGGAGAACATCAAGAAAACAACTTAAGGTAGTTGGTGGAAGCCTAATTCCTTCTACCTTTCTTTTCTAGTGGCAAAGCAGAATACCCATTGATTAACAGAGATTCTGGAACCCAACATCAATTGTTTCTCATCATCTCTTATTACAACTCACTGGTCATGAGTCACTTCACGATAAAAAAAGAAGAATATCAGTCAATCAGATGGCAAAGAACTCATGGTTTCATCAACTTTTAGCCAGAACTGAAAGCTAAAACTAATGTGAAATGCAATGATGAGATAATGTAACCTTAGAGCGGAGACACATAAAGAGAGTAGTAATTCTAGAGACAACATAACAACAACAACAACAACAACATACCCAGTAATATCTCACACCGGGGGATCCGTGGAGGGCAGTGTGTACACAGACCTGATAGAAACCGTTTCCAATAGACCCTCGGCTTAGAATACTTCTAGAGACCAACAAAATAAATGAAATGACATTGAACAATAGACTCCTATACGGAGGAAAAGTTACACTTCAATATGGTATATAATGTAATATAGAGAAGACAAAGGTAAGGCATCATTCAGTTTCAAAGCCGGGTAAATTGACCATCAATTTGCAAAAACTCCTACTACAAGAGAGATTAATTCATTCTGTTTGAAAAGCTCTTCTACTAAATACTAATTTCATCCGCATTACAAAGGCATAACTTTAGTCTAGAACAAACTCCAGCAGCAAGTAATAAGCAGATCATCTCTTTGCGCGTTTGTTTTTTCCAGAAGCTTCACCCTTTTGGTATCCTTTGAAATCATTGGTAGTCTCAGCAGTGTTCTGCTTCTTTAAACCTTTTCTCCCACCAAATCCAAACTTCGAGTCCCTGAATTCCCTGCTTTTCCTCTTCTTGTCTGGCCCCTTCCCTTTTCCACCAAACGTTTTCCCACCAAATGTAGCCCTTCCCCCTGAACGATCTCCAGGAGATACACCAGGTCTCTTCTTATTTGATCTCTGAAACGGTTTAGTCCCATCTTCATCAAAAGGCAAATCTAGGCCAGCAGCACCCTCTTTATCGAACCCACTCTGTTGCCTTTGCTTCCTCCACTTTTTAACAGACTCAATCTCCTGTTTCTTCTGCTTTGTCCTATCTTTCATCTTCTGTGCTTGTACTTCCTTGGCCAGTTTCTTGTTCTCTCGTGCCTTCCTCCTCTCTTCAGACTCCTCCATCTTCCTCTTCTCAGCTAAGAGTCGGCCCTTAACTTTCTCCATGTGAGTGTCAGTCTTCACCATTTCCGCATAATAATCAGCGGGCCTCAGGAAAGGTTCACCCTTTGACTGAAAGCTGAGGTACCCTTGGCGTGTGCCCTCCAACGCCTGCGTGTAGAAAGAGTGCTCCCTTGCCAAGTCATCATTCACATCCACCACTTCTTGCTCTTCCCTATCGATGTTAAGCCTGTGACTCCAATCTACATTATCAGGCATACTAATATCTGCCAGCCTTTCAAGCAAACCGTCCCTGTTATATACAGCAGTCTTTGAAGGTTCAGCCAACTTCACAACTTGCTGATCTTCTTCTTCATCTTCTTCTTCTTCCGATTCAGTTTCTGGGTCGGAATCCTCATTCTCTGGGTTCATCACAGCCAATTCATCCTCAACCATCATACACTCGCACTTTCTGATAAGAATAAATAAAAGATAATATTAGAGTTACCAGCTTACTTCTCCTATGTGAGCTTCACATCCTAGCTCAAATTGCCCGTCCCTAGCTCAAATAAAGGAGGCGGGTTAGGGATGATTGACAGCAATCGTAAAACTATTAACAACCAAGTACTCTAACAAATCAACATTAACTCAACGACCATTCAGCTACACCAATTCAGATTAAATTGGTTTTTCAAATTCTCATTTATGAAAAGGGTACGAGTTGTACCGATTGTTCAGCAACTAGAATGCTCAAGTAAATGAGAAAAAATTACAGCTTTCAACCCAAGAACTGAACACTAAAAATCCAATAGAACACTAAAAACCTAGCAACAAAAAATTATCTTTTTTTATTTGATAAGTAACACAAATGATGCAAATAAAATAGTTATTAGGTGAAGTTGTAGGAGTTAGCCACACTACATGGATACACAAATCTTTTTAACAAATCCATATCTGTTCTTTGTTTTCTTATTTCTTTTTTCACTCCATTTTTTAAATGATTAAATTATAGTAAATTTCAACCTAGGAACTGAAAAATAAAAATACACCAACAAAAAATTGAACTTTACAAATTTCAACACAGGAACTGAACACTAACAATACAACAATAAAAAACCCATATCTTTTCTTGGTTTCTCATTCCTTTTTTCACTCCATGTTACAAAGTTTGTTCTGTTTCAAGCCATAACCACAAAAGAAGCAAATCACATACGAATTAAGCAGTAAGAATCACCAAATAAAACACAAAAAATACATAATTAAAGCGAGAGAAAGAACTTACAACAAATGGAAGAATTCGAAAGAGATGAAGGGACAAAGTTCTGAGATTTTAACGAGGGTTTAGGGTTTAGTCTTAAATACAATTGGCGGGCTGAAATTTGTGGGATTTTGGACCAGAAAATATACGGGCTTGAAGGTACTTTGGGCTTTTATATTGTAACTCAAGAGGCTCAGGAATAGGCCCAGATGGCTAGATTCTCTAAATCTGATTCTAACAGTTTTTAATTGGGAAAATTTGACATAAGAACATGTGGGCACCCTACTTTTCAATTTTATAACCCATATTTTAATTTACAACTAACTAGCCCAAAAATAATAGGCTAAGATTTAACATTCAACTCCAATAGGTTCTCGAAATTACTATTTAATTTTTAAATAGATTGCTCAAGCTTTTAAGTTAATTTTTGAATCAGTAACTGTGACTCAAATATTAGCTCAACAAACCAAATCCATTTGGGTGGTGAAAATTGAATTTGTAACAAGCTTAAATATGTGAGTTTAAATTCCGAATTTGATTTTTAGAGAAATTTGGAATGAGTGTTATTTAGACTTGTTAGAAATAGTATAAGGAGGTTGTATATGAAATTTGAAGTCATTTAATGGAGATTTGGATTGGTTTTGAACAAGAACTGCAACTGAAAATCGTGGACGAAGTTCGTATATAGACACTTGTATAAAGGTGTATAATAGTGTATAAGATGTGTTTATACACTCATATACACTATTATAAAAGATTATATATAATTATACAAAAACTTGACTTCGTCTTCTTCCTTGCGTCTTTTCTGAAATTTAGCTCAAATCTACTCCAAATCACTTCAAATTTAAATTTTGAACTCCTTTTGATATTTTCAATCAATTGGAACACCACTCAATCTAAAAAAAAAAATATTTTCAAAAGCAAAGCTTTGTGGTGAGACTTTAGAGGATCCTCAGAATATCTGGATATTGTTATGAGGTTCTACGTAATATGGGTATTTTGGAGACCAATGAGGTCGATTTCGCTGCTTTTCAGATGACTGGTTTCGCCAAGAAATGGTGGAGGGATTACTTGTTGACTAGACCAGATGGGTCGTCTGCTTTGACTTGGGATCAATTTTCGTATCTCTTATTGGAGAAGTTTTTTCCCGTTACTACTCGAGAGGAGAAACATCGTCAGTTTGAGAGACTTCAGCAGGGCAACATGAATGTGACCCAATATGAGAATTTGTGGATTTGGCTAAACATGAAATTCTTTTATTGCCCACAGAGAGAGAGAGAGAGAGGGTCAGACAGTTTATTGAGGGCCTTGCTCAGCCCATCAGGTTGCAGATGGCCAAGGAGACAGGGACCGAGATTTCTTTTCATATGCGGCTTATGTGGCCAGGAGGGTTGAGTCGGTTCTTGGGATGGGAGGTCAAGGGTCAGACAAGAGACCTCGCCATTCTGGTGGATTCAGTGGTGCCTCATCTGGAGGTGGAATTTCATTTAGCAGATGCCAGTCTTCCAGGCCATTTCGGTCAACACTTCGGGTTTCACATGGTACTTCAGGTGGTCGTGGTTCTTATACGCCTCCTTCCGCTCAGCCAGCCTATAGTGCTCCTTCAGCTCCTATTATAGCACCTTCTCTGTAGAGTTATTATCGAGGTCAATCGGTTCGTCAGGGTCAGTCTTCATATCAGGAGGTATGCTTTGAGTGTGGTGAATATGGGAACGTTCGGAGGACTTATTCAAAATATTCAGGTAATCAGCTCCAGTATCAGGGTTCTCGTGCTATAGTTCTGGCACCAACTCCAGCACCACCTGCCCAGCCAACCAGCGGTAGGGGTCAAGTAGCTAGAGGTAGGGGCCAGATTGTTAGAGGTGGAGGTCAAGCCGCTAGGGGTGGAGGCCAACCCGCTAGAGGTGTAGGTACACCTATCTGAGGTCCTCCCAGAGACATAGTTTAGGGTGGTGGAGTCCAGCCCCGACTGTATGCATTCCCAGCTACACCTGAGGCAGAGTCCTCCGATGTTGTTATCACATGTATTATTTTAGTTTGCAATAGAGCTGCTTCAGTTTTGTTTGATCCGGGGTCTACTTATTCTTATGTTTCATCCTATTTTGCCTCGTATTTGGTTGTGCCCCGTGACTCCTTGAGTGTTCCTGTTTATGTGTCTACACCGGTGGGGGATGCTATTGTGGTAGATCGTGTGTATCGTCCGTGCGTAGTAGTCATTGAGGGTCTTGAAACTAGTGTAGACCTTTTGCTTCTTGACATGGTCGATTTTGATGTTATATTGGGCATGGATTGGTTGTCGCCTTATTATGCCATTCTGGACTGTCACGCCAAGAAAATTACGTTAGCCCTTCCAGGGTTGCCTCGATTAGAGTGGAAAGGGACTCCTGGTCATTCTCCCAGCAAAGTGATTTCTTATGCCAAGACACGTAGCATGGTTGAAAAGGGGTGTTTGGCTTATTTAGCTCATATTCGTGATTCTGAGGCTGAAGTTCCTTCTATAGATTCAGTGCCTATTGTTCGTGAGTTTCCCGAGGTGTTTCCTGCAGACCAGCCGGGGATGCCACCCGACAGAAATATTGATGTTTGTATTGATGTGGCTCCGGGAACTCAGCCTATTTCCATTCCTCCATATCGGATGGCCCCACCATAATTGAAAAAATTGAAAGAGCAGTTCCAAGACTTGCTTGATAAGGTTTTTATTAGGCCCAATGTCTCGCCTTGGGGTGCACCAATTATTTTTGTGAAGAAAAAGGATGGATCGATGAGGATGTTTATAGACTACCGATAGTTGAATAAAGTTACTATCAAGAATAAATATCCATTGCCGAGAATTGATGATTTATTTGATCAGCTTCAGGGTGCTAGTGTGTTTTCAAAAATTTATCTGAGATCTGGTTACCATGAACTGAAGATTAGGGCATCTGATGTCCCTAAGACAACCTTTCGAACGAGGTATGGGCACTATGAATTTTTGGTGATGTCTTTTGGTTTGACTAATGCTCCAGCAGCCTTTATGGACTTGATGAATCGGGTTTTCAAACCTCATCTGGATTCATTTTTAATTTTATTCATTGATGATATTCTGATATACTCCCACAACCGAGAGGAGCATGAACAACACCTCCGTATAGCACTCCAGATTTTAAGGGATAATCAGTTGTATGAAAAGTTTTCAAAATGCGAGTTCTGGTTAGATTCAGTAGCTTTCTTGGGTCATATCGTATCGGCAACGGGTATTCAAGTAGATCCTAAGAAGATAGAGGCAGTCAAGAACTGGCCTAGACCCACTACATCCACATAAATCAGAAGCTTCTTGGGTTTGGAAGGCTATTACCGTCGTTTTGTGAAGGGGTTCTCATCTATAACAGCCCTAATGACCAAATTGACTCAGAAAGGTGCTCCATTTAAATGGTGAGATGAGTGCGATGCGAGATTTCAGAAGCTCAAGATAACCTTGACTTCAACACCGGTGTTGGTGTTACTATCAGGTTCAGGTTCTTTCACGGTTTATTGTGATGCTTCCCGAGTTGGACTTGGAGCAGTATTGATGCATGATGACAAGGTGATTGCATATGCGTCTCGACAGTTAAAAGTCCATGAGAATAATTATCATGTCCATGACTTAAGAGTTGGCAGCCATTGTTCATGCATTAAAGATTTAGAGGCACTATCTCTATGGTGTGCCGTGTGAGGTTTTCACAGACCATCGTAGTCTCCAGTATTTGTTCAAGAAAAAGGATCTTAATTTGAGACAGAGGAGATGGTTAGAGTTATTGAAGGATTTATGATGTCACTATATTATATCATCCGGCGAAGGCCAATGTGGTGTCCGATGCACTGAGTAAGAAGTCGGTGAGTATGGGCAGCCCTGCATTCATTCCAGTCGGTGAGAGACCGTTGGCTTCAGATATTTAGACTTTGGCTAATCAGTTCGTGAAGTTGGATATTTCGCCCATTAGTGTTTTAGCTTGTAAAGTTGCTCAGTCTTCTTTATTTGAGCGGATCAGAGATCGACAGGATGATGACCCGCATTTGATGGTCCTTAGGGACACAATTCGACATGGTTGTGCCAAGAAGGTTACAGTTGGAGATGACGGTATTTTGAGGATGCAGAGTCGTATATGTGTGCCCAATGTTGATGGCCTTCATAAGTTTATTCTGGAGGAAGCTCACAATTCTAAGTATTCTATTCACCCAGGTGCATCCAAAATGTACCAGGACTTGAGGCAGCATTATTGGTGGAGAAGGATGAAAAAGAATATCGTTGCTTATGTGGCTCGTTGTTTGAATTGCCAATAGGTGAAATATGAGCATCCGCGACTCGGTGGTTTGCTTTAGCAGATAGATATTCCTGAGTGGAAGTGGGAGTGTATCACTATGGACTTCGTTGTTGACGGACTCAGAGGAAATTCGACGCAATTTGGGTTATTGTGGATAGGCTGACTAAATCGGCACATTTCATTCCAGTGGCAAGTACTTATACTTCAGAGCAGTTGGCAGAGATATATTTGAGAGATTGTTCGCCTTCACGGTGTGCCCGTGTCTATAATTTCTGATCGAGGTACGCAGTTTACTTCACACTTTTGGAGCGCAGTTCAGCGTGAGTTGGGTAACCGATTTGAATTGAGCACAACATTTCATCCTCAGACGGACGGGCAGTCCGAGCATACTATTCAGATTTTATAGGATTTGCTCAGCGTGTGTGTTATTGACCTTGGAGGTTCTTGGGATCAATTCTTGTCGTTAGCAGAGTTTGCCTATAATAATAGTTACCAGTCGAGCTCAGATGGATCCCTATGAGGCATTATATGGTAGATGGTGTAGATCGCTAATTGGATGGTTTGAGACGGGAGAAGCTCGGTTATTGGGTATAAACTTAGTTCAAGAGGACTTAGATAAGGTCAAGATTATTCAGGACCGGCTTCGTGCAGCTCAGTCTAGGCAAAAGAGTTATGTCGATCGTAAGGTTCGAGATGTGGCATTCCTGGTTGGAGAGAGAGTATTACTTCGGGTATCACCCATGAAGGGTGTCATGATATTTGGGAAGAAGGGTAAGTTGAGCCCTAAGTATATCGGGCCATTTAAGATTCTTGAGAGAGTGGGGGAGGTAGCTTATAGACTTGCGTTGCCTCCAGTGTTATCCTCAGTTCATCCGGTATTCCATGTGTCTATGCTCCGAAAATATCATGGTGACCCGTCCCACGTGTTAGATTTCAGTTCTGTCCAATTGGACAAATATTTGACTTATGAGGAAGAGCCAGTAGCCATTATAGACCGGCAAGTTCGTCAGTTGAGGTCAAAGAGTTATCCTTCAGTTCGAGTGCAGTGGAAGAGTCAGCCCGTTGAGGAAGCTACTTGGGATTCCGAGTCGAACATGCAGAGTAAATATCCCCACTTGTTTGCCAATTCAAGTAATTTTCTATGTTCGTACGAGGACGAACGTTTGTCTTAGAGGTGGAGATTATGATGACCCAAAGGGTCATTTTAGGAATTAAGACCCAATTCTAGGATTATTAACCGTAAAAAGACTAATCTTAATTACCTCTATTTGCGTGCACAATCCGAACGTGAAAACGGAAAGCTTTTATGTAAAAATATGAGAAATCGTAATTTCTAGAGTTAAAATTTGGTTTTGATTGACTTTGGTCAACATTTTTAGTAAGAGGACTCGGATCTGTGTTCCGACGATCCCGGGAGGTCCGCAGTAAAATATGGGACTTGGGAATATGCCCGGAATTGAATTCCAAGGTCCCTAGCCTTAGAAAATAATTTTTGAAGAAAATTATTCTGCTGGTTATTTCAAGAAATAATATGTGAAATTGATGATATCGGGCCCGTATTTTGGTTCCGGATCTCGGAACAAGTTTGTTATGATATTTAAGTTCTATATGTGAAATTTGATGAGAATCGAAGTTGATTTGATGTAATTCGGACATCCGGTTGAAAGTTAGAAATTTGAGTGTTCTTGAGGAAATCTTTAGTTTTGAGGTTAAATCTGTAGATTTTGATGTTATTTTGATGATTTGATCACACGAGCAAGTCTGTATGATATTTTTAGACTTGCGTGCATGTTTGGTTTGGAGCCCCGAGATTTCGGGTGAGTTTCGGGTAGGCTATAGAGCGTCTAGACTTAGAAAATTTCATCGCAGCTGAACATCTGGTGTAGCAGGCCTCTGATCTCGCATTTGTGAGATCAGGCTTTGCATTTGCGAAGTCCTGGGCCAACCCCATATCTCGCAAATGCGAGGGTCCAATATGTCGCAAATGCGACACTTTATCGCATTTGCGATAATCGTCCAAAATCAAAGTGTTCGCAAATGCGAGACCCGCAACCAGTTTAATCAGATTTTTTATGGGGTTTTCACTTCTTTTTCAATTCTCTCAAATCCTAAACCTCCATAGGCGATTTTTCAAAGACCCAAACTTCTCCAAACCATTGGTAAGTGATCTCTACCTAATTTTTTTCAATCCTTAACAACTTTTAACAAGATTTCAACCAAAAATCTAGAGTTTTCATGGTAAAAGTGGGTTTTTGGGTAGAACTTAGGAATTTCAAAATTTGAGGATTTAGACCTCGAATTGAGGTCGGATTCCAAAAACAATTGCATATCCGGGCGCGGAGGAGATTGGGTAAACGGGTTTTGGTCCAAACCTCGAGTGTAGACCAAGCGGGTCCGGGGTCGATTTTTGTATTTTGATTAGAAAACATAGGAATGCCATAGTTTTTCAATAAAATTGATTTCTTTAAGCTATGATTGATAACATTGGACCAATTGTGATTTGATTCGAGTGGATTAGAAGCCAAATCTAAAGGAAAGGATGTGCTAGAGCATTGATTGCTTGTGAGATCCAGGTAAGTGCTTGGTTTAACCTTGACTTGAGGGAATAGGAATCCTTAACTTGATTGTTATGAGAATTTGCATGTGTGTGGTGTATAAGTAAGGTGACGAGTACCTATGCACTATCAAATTATCTGCTTAACATGATCCCTTCCCCGTTTCCAATTATTGGCTTCCTGGCTTAATTGTTTTATGATCATTGATGTTTACATGTCTATTTGGATTCGTTAACTTATTGTTAAGTATTGTTTCAAGTATTTTGGAAGTGTTGCCTGTTCCCTTGGTTTTGTTATGATACATAAAGATTTAGCTGGATGACAGTGTTACGATATTTACATATGTTCCAGTTGGTTTCATTATGAAATGATATTTGACGAAGTTTATGAGTTGTATCGCTTTCTGTTTACAATTGTTAAGACGAAAATGTTGTGAAAGGCTTGGCCTGAATTGTGAATATTTTCATGAATAAAATTATATGATATATCTGGTGGGAGCGGGTTGCACGCTGCAACAAGGAGTGATAAGAGTGGACATGTGAGATCGGGTTGCACGCCGCAACAGGAGCAATAAGGGTGATATATATAGGGAGGAGCAATATGGGTGGACAGGTGGGAGCGGGTTACACGCCGCAACAAGGAGCGATAAGGGAGGACACTTATGTTTTACTGATTTTCCAAAAATAAAGATTTGAAAACTTACTGTTTTACTCTACTATTTTTCATATTTTACCCTTAATTTTATTTTAAAGTCAAAATTTGGAATTTTGGAAACTTATGTGAGAATTTGGTGACCTGGAAAAGGCAGCTGAGTTATTTTATTATTGTTACAGTTTATTGTTTTTGTTTAGTCTAGAATTTCTTCTTGATTTATTATATATTGTCACAGGTTATGTTATAATTGCCCCGCCTTAGCCTCGTCACTACTTCGTCGAGGTTAGGCTCGGCACTTACTCAGTACATGTGGTCGGTTGTAGTGATACTAAAACTCTGCACTCTTTTGTGCAGATCCAAGTACCGGCCATCGTTAAGAGATTTTAGTAGCTGACATCATCATTCGGAGACACGAGGTAGATCTGCTGGCGTTCGCAGATTCCTGGAGTCTTCTCTTAATTTTATAGACATTGTTTTATTACATTCGAAACAGATACATAATTCTTTCAGCCCATGATTTGTAGTATTCTTAGTGGTTCGTGAATTATGACACCAGACCTGGGGTAGTTTTATAGTTATATATTTAGTTCGTGGCTCGACTTATTTATTCATTTATTATTTTATTCGTGAAGTTATTCATTGGAAATTAATAGATTTAGTTTATTTTTAAATTATTCTGTTATGATCAAATAAAATTTAATAAAAATTAATTAAACAAGTTTTAACATCGGCTTGCCTAGCAAGTGTGGTGTTAGGCGCCATCACGATCCCTAAGGTTGGGAATTTGGGTCGTGAGCTGCGTACATCTTTTCCTCCCCAGACCCACTCTTGGGAAACTACGAGGTTTGTTGTTGTTGTATTGTTGGACTAATAGATGGACGAAGGACATCTATAAACCGTTTAGCAAACAATAGGAATAGTTTTGGCCATTTTTCGTAATTTTATTACAACATATTCTTATGCGTTAGAATACGTGAAAAAAGTAATCTTCATTGTCAAAAGATATTAAAAAAATATTCTTTTTTTGAGCAAACGGGAAATATATATATTAATAACTAAGGAACGTCCAGTACATGATTTTCATAAGATGTGTCACGAAGGACACATTGGTTTCCTAGGCTTGCCAATAGTTGGCAAGCTTCAAAAGATAATAATTTTTCAGCAGTAGCAAGTTCTAGTATTTCCCTATCCACAAAACATATTACATCACTTGGAGGACTAACAAATTTATTTTTACTGCCCCCATGAAAATTACTTTTTCCAGCTGTTCCCAAAAATTGACTTCCCATATTGAGGCAACTTTTTGCTAGTTGGTGAGCTGTCTTATTCCCTGCCTGAAGGTGTGCTGGCGGATAACCTTCTGCTGGTGCATTAACCACCTGCAACCATTCACAACCTTATTAAAAATATTATGACCGTCATGTATGGCCTGGATTACCTTCTTGCAATATGTCTCTATTTCAAGAGGGAAGAGATTCCAATCCGTTGTTGTCTTGAGACCTTCTCTTAGGGATTTCAATTCTGCTGCTTGTGAGCCATTAGCATGAGTCGATTTTGTAAAACCAACCACCCAATTACCATTGGCATTCCTTATAACACCACCTAAGCCACAACTTTGAATATAGTTATTGAAATTGGCATCAACGTTTAGTTTAAACTAACCCCTTGGAGGTTTGTTCCAATTGATTTTAATGAGTAATTTCGGAGGGTTTATAAAGTATTTTTTCCGTGGGTAATTTGAATTCTATATCCCTTTGCATAATAAGAGAATCATTGATGGGGTTGGTAGTGTTATTATGGTTGTTATTATTTTTATTAACCCAAGTGTGCCAAATGATAAAGGAAAAATAAGAATTCCAGTTTAAGAGCGTGTTGTTAGTAGGATAGTTGAGGTCTCTTATTTGGAGGAGCCAGTGGTCACCATTCAAACTATTGTGGTTCTGCCATCGAAGGCAAGCCCAGAATTGTTCAACGACTTTGCATTCTAGGAAAATATGTTTTATGGATTCAATATTGGGACTTTTACAGATGGGACAAGAAGGGTCAATGTTAAGACCAATATGTGAAAGGTATTTCCTACAGGGATTCGATCATGAAGACATTGCCAAAGAAAAAAATTTATTTTATTGGGGCAGTCTAGCTTCCAAATCCAGTCAAAATCTAAGTTAGTGTTTTTTGGTGTTTCTAGAAGAGTATAACAAGATCTAGTATAGTGAACACACCCTTCATGTTGAGAGACCAAATAGGTAAATCATTAGAGGAGCCTTTAAGATGAATTTTGGTCTTTGTGATATTAGATAATACATCCGGAGGAAGAGGAAAAGATAGACCATCCAAGTTCCAATTGCAACCATCGAAGATATCTCTAATTTTTATCATAGTGTCCTTAGTGGAGGGTGGGCCTATCACATTTTTCCTTAGGTTACCAAATTTAGGGATCCAATTTGTTTCCCATATGTTAAGATTGGAGTGAAGGTGGGGGGACCATATTATGCCCTTAGAGAAAATTTCCCAACCTTTGCAAATACTTTTCCAAATGAAGGAACACCATGTCCTTATGTTACTAGTACAATATTATGAGATGATAAGTTTGGCCCAAGGAATTGTGGTATTTGTAAGAAGTCTCCAACTTAGGCTAGCTAGTGTGCATAGATTTTTATTCATAGCATTATGGATGCCTAATCCACCTGTTGGTTTAGGTTGGCTAAGGGTAGACCAACTGACTAGGTGAATTGTCCTTTTTTCTATTGAAGTACCCCATATAATGTCCCTTTGGACTTTGTTAATTTCTTTTAGGGTTTGCTTGTGAAGAAGGGTGTATTGCATATAGTGGTTGGGTATGGTATTTAGGTAAGATGTTGTAAGGGTTGTTCTTCCTGCAAGATTAAAGAACTTCAATTTCTAAGAGGCAAGTTTGGTTCTCATCTTGTCGATTAGGAATTGATAGTCCCTAGGCTTTGGACTATGGTTTAGGATAGGAAAACCTAGGTAGGTGCCAAAATTAGTACTTTTTTTGATACCTAACATAATGGTGGTATCTTTAATGAGAGTATTATTACAATTTGGGGAGAAGAGTATTTTTGATTTCGTAATATTGAAACATTGACCTCAGAGGGAACAAAATTGGTCAAGTCCATATTTAATATCGTTACCTGATTTATCATTTGCTTTATCCATGAGGGTAAGGTCGTCCGCATAATAAATTAGATATTTTTGGGCATCTATTCCCTAAGGATATGGGATCCCAATTTTTTGTATCCACCTGGTGCTCTATATATCTAGTGAGCATTTTCAAGCAGAGAATAAAGATATAGGGAGAGATGGGGTCTCCTTGTTTTATTCCCCTACTTGGCTCAAAATAAGTAGTGACGGATCCGTTTACTAAAATTGCTATGCTACTAGTTGAGATGCAACTCAGTAACAATTTAGAAAATTTGGGAGGGAAATTAAAGTAATCAAGAGTGTGGTGAAAAAAAGACCATTCTAATCGATCAAATGCCTTTTCTAGATCTATTTTGAGAATCATGTGGCCATGCTTTCCTTTTAGTTTATTAAATTTAGAAACTAGTTCCTGAATGATGATGGCATTATCAGATGCTCTTCTATTTTTCATGAAGCTAGCCTGATATGGACTGATCAGTTGATCGAGGAATAGTTTAAGACGGTTTGCAAGGATCTTAGTAATTAGCTTGTATTATTGCATAAATCAATGGGCCTGAAGTTTTTGATCTTGTTGGCATTATGGATTTTTGGAATAAGGCAGAGAAGGGTTTTGTTAATTTCAGGATGGGTTACTTGGTTGTTGAAAATGTCATGGCAAAGGTCACAAACTGAATGACCTATGTGATTCCAGTATTTTTGGAATAAAAAAGGATGGAGACCATCCGGACCAGGAGATTTAAAGGGTTTGAATGAAAAAATAGCTCTTTTAATTTCGGAGTCTAGGAGGGGAGTATCCAAACTGCCTAGGTTGATTGTTTTACAATTAAAATGATGATTAAGGGGGTTAGCCCATCTAGTTTGTGAGTGAGAAGTGGTAAATGTGGAGGTAAAATAATTATGAACGTGTGACATAATCATATTATGATCATTAATCCAATTACCAACATCATCTTTGAAGAAATTTATTTTGTTTCTTCTTTTCCTATTGGTGGCTGAGATTTGAAAGAATTTAGTATTAGTGTCTCCTTCATTTAGCCACAAGACTCTGGACCTTAGTTTCCAATAATCCTCCTCAATTTTTAGAATGTCATTGTATTCATTTTTAATATCTAATTCTAAATTACGAAGGAAAGTACTAGTAGTATAACTATTGGAAGTTTGGATACCTTGGAGCCTAGCTAGTAATTTCCTTTTCCTTCCCATAATATTACCAAAGGTACTATTTTTCTAGGGTTTTAACTTTTCAACAAAGTTAAGACTAGCTTTGAAGTAATCACTACCATACCAATTATTTTTGACTAAAGTATGGAATTCTGGATGTTTACACCAAAAGGTCTCTAGTCTAAAAGGAATTTTTTGAATAGACTTATTTTTAGGAATCAATTCTATAAGAATAGGGTTATAGTCAGAGTGGGTTCTAGGCAGGTGGATTATAGAGATTTTAGGGAAGAGTTCAACCCACTCTTCGTTGCCAAATACTTTATCTAATCTTTCCATTATAAGACCCTTTTTATTGTGCCTGTTGTTTGTCCAAGTGTATTTACTGCCTTTAAATCCTAGGTCGAGCAAGTTACACTTGTTGATCTTTGACCATATGTATCTAGCTCTACCACCTTTAATAGGTTTACCGCCAATTTTTTCACTAGCTGCTAGAATATCATTAAAGTCACCTCCTTCTAGCCAAGGCCCTTTATAAGAGTTGCTTATATTTTCTAGATGCCCCCACATTATATTTCTATTATAAACACAAGTACTAGCATATATAGAAGAAAAAATCCAAGGTTTATGTATAGGGAGTACCTTTATGGTTGCATGTATTTCCTGATTCCTACGTACTGCATTTTGAACATTGATTACTTCATCCTTCCGCATCATAATCATTCCTCCATACTGACCCTCCGAAGGAACCTCAATAATCTCCGTGAACCCAAAGTCATTAAGCAAAGCTGCATGGTTAACCATTCTTGTTTCCAACAGTGTCACCATGCAGGGCTTATGAGTATCAATCATTTCTATGAAATTCCTCCTGAAATTTTCATTGTTACCTCCCCTTATATTCCAAATTATAAAGTTTGTTGGACGATTAATTGAAAGATTAATTTCTGTATTTACCCTCTCCCCATTCTCCCTTACCCCCCCCCCCCCCCCCCCCCCCCCTCCCCAAAGGACATGATTCCTTCTCATTGATGGTACCAAGATCATTGCTTTGTTGCCCACTGTTGGATCGTGTGGTGGACGAATGTCCATAGAGCACTTGTATAGGCCTAACAGGCAGCTGAGCATATGCCTCTTCTCGTGCCTCTCCGTGAAGATAAAGATTTTTATTCCGCTTAGATTTGAGAGTTCTAGGACTTGCCCTAAGTTTAGGTTTAGAGGGACATCGTCCTCCTCCATTTCTGCCTCTATTGGACCGGGTATTGGGTCTGCCTGATGGTGTTGTGGAGATACTAGAGGATGGACATGAGGGTTTGGAATCTCCTGATTCTCCTGTTGATGTCCCAAGGAAGAAAGATGGGATTGAGATATGCGAACATCTCCGTGGGGAAGAAGGGTAGGTCCAATGGAGCATTTTAAGGGTTTATGGGGTTGAAATGGGGTGGCATGCTCCATTGCTCTCTCATTACATGAGCCATTTGAGGGTTTAGGGATGGAGTCATCGGATGAATGATGTTGTTTAGCCAAACTTGGTTGAGGTAGTTGTTCATGGCTAATCTCATTCCTTCCGTTATGAGTTGTGCTAGATATTGGGGGTTGTGGAGGATCACTATTACGTCTTGACCGTTGATTGAGACTATAAAGGATTTTGCATGGCCCATGAGGCCTAGCTTCATCCAACTGGTAGGTTGGTAGTCTTGAGATTGAGGAGGTTGGGCATAAATTATTTGAGGGTGTTCGTTAGGGTGAAGGGGTGGAATGTTTTCCATGTTGAGGGGTCTATGTTGGCGTAGAATCTGAATAAGCCGGTTCCTCCTTCGAGGGAAGATGGAATCCTTGGCATTATGGATAGAATAAAAAGTATTTAATGAACTGGGAGTAGGCGTGGGGATATCGTTAATGGAGGGGAGAGGCGGATTGGTGGAAGAATCAATGATTGATCTATCGAAGTTTGTGTCTTTTAGTTGCTCAATGTCTCGATATATAGGACTATTGATTGCTTCTTTTTGGTTTTCTAAGGGTTTGGCCATTTGGCTTCCTTTTTCTTTTTTTTGTTGCCATTTGGCCAACATGAGGAGGGTGGTGAATTTGTCAAATCTTAAGGAAGGATGTTGAAGAGATCCTTCAGATAATTCAAAATTATGGAAAGATTTTTGCTTTAAGGGGGGGGGGGGGGGGGGGGGGGTAGGAGTTTTCTTTTAACACCATCTAGTTT
>ML289897.1:80993-94266 GCA_005239495.1 Nicotiana undulata | reverse complement strand
GGTGGGGGGTGGGGGGAGAGGGTGGGGAGGGGGGGGGGGGGGGGGAGGGTTAGGATAGTAGAGGTATAATTATTAGTAGGGATAGTAGTGTCCATTAGGGAACTATTTTGCATGGCATAGTTTGTATCTAAAATGTTGGAATTATTTGATGCCATGTGGGAGTCATTCATACAAGTGTCATGTTCTTCAAAGGCCAAGTCATCAATTAAATGAGTAAATTTATTATTACAAAAAAATTAGTATTAGGCATAGTGGTTATTGGAGAAACCGTTTGCTTATTGTCTAAGGATTTTTGGCTAAACTAGTGGTTTCATCTTTAGTAATGATTGGTTGGGTATTAGCTTTTTCAGGGTAGATTAGGAGTGGGATGATCTTTAGATTTATATTGAATCATTTGAGTGTCCAAATACTTACCTGTATTAGCGTTGAACAATTTAACCAATATACCTGGACCATTACTGCCTTTGGCTTGGGTGTTGATAGGTTGAGAAGGAATTTTTCTACCTTGATTTCTTCTCTTATTGAATGAAACAGTGATCCATTCTGCTTCAGTATCTTTCTTTGTAACTGTAGGTTGATGTTCATGCCTTGCATGGTGAGGATCATTACCATATTTTTTGATATAGTTGCACTGTCTCATTGTGTGACCAAATCGACCATAATTTTTACAAAGAAAATCTTCCCCTTCATAATGAATATATTGCTTGTGGTGTCCAACAAATAGGTAGGGATGGACTGAGATTTCTAGAGGAATTTCAACACAAATCCTTGCATATCAACCTCTTAGGATTGTTGATGTGCATGTGTCTATTTTCAGTAGATGTCCTATTGCATCCTATTTTTTCTAGGATTTTGCCATCGTAAAATTTCGTTGCCAATTGAGGGAGCCTAATCCATACAGCGGAGGTAGTTAATTTTTTATTTTTTGCCACAAAATTTGGTTTCCATTTGGAGATGGACAGAAAATGGCCATTTATGAACCATGGACCTTGATGGATAGCTTTGTCCATGTTTTCTTTCTTTTTGAACTTAATGATAAAGTAGTCTTCTCCAAGATCAATTAGAGAGAAATCTTCCGTTGGATTCCATAGATCTTGAATTTTCCTCTTTAGATAATGATATAACATACGTTTTCCTACTAGTTTGATTATGATAGAATTTTTCCACGGTTCATAGATACGATGTCTATCTTCCGTGTAGAGGAATTTTTTTATAATACCTCTTGTGAATCTTCTGGATCATGCACAAACTCCTTTTCTTCTATTGAGTTTGTTGTGTAGACCATATCATCTTGTTCTATTGTAGGGGCAAAATTCATTAGATTTGACTCCAACAATTTGTCTTTGAAGGATGAAACTTTTCCAAATCATTTTGCGACTGATTGAGATGATCTATGTCGGGTGGTTTTGGAGGGATAATGTTTTGGTTTTCGAGAGTTTGGGAGTTCATCATTAGAGAGTGGAGGAGATCGTGAATTAACCTGTAGAAATAATTGTCTAGACTGTCACTCCTGTGTGGGTCAAACCAATAACATATGCTTGTTTCACTTTTTACATTAACTTTTATCACCTAAGTAAGGATAGTACAAATAGTTGAAAGAACTTCAATATCAGAATAAAATACTTTAAAATTCATAGTAATGATTTATGATCAATGATAGAAAAATTATAAGAAGAAAAAGAAAAAAGAAAAAGAAGCCATGTTAGACCATGAAAATGAACGCTAGCTAGACCATAATACATAAAAATAAATATAATAAACATTTGTTATTATTACCAAAACTAATATATTTTAACTTTTTAATATTAGTTCCTAGAATTAAATCAACTAATAAATAATTTGGAAGTTGTCTCGACGGACCTAGATGAAAACCTAACCAAACATGTCATAATTGAGAAAATAAACCCTGACCTTTTTTATTTTATTTTATCATATTTATATAATTTTAATACCTCGATAAATTTGTGATATTATACAAAGTCATCTCTCGTAGTCTTCACCGAGCTTTGCATAAGAATAGTTCCATAAAGAAAGATTAATTAAGGAAATGTATTTTCAATTGACATACATTTTCTCATTTTGGCTTATCACATAATTATCGATAAATATGTCAAAGAAAAGCTAAATCTCGCACTAATAAGTACGTCTAATTTTGCGAATTCACTCTTCATTAATTCAATATTTAATTATCGAGGCGGTTTGAGGAGTTAAACTTTATGTTACATTAATAATCGGACCAACACATATACTAGATTCTGAACTAAATATTATAATGAATCTAGTGATTTTTTAATACAATTATAGAGTCGAGGCAAATGCTACTAGGTTTACCTTAACCTATACCTAGTACGCTAATACTATAAAATTCGCTCTATCATGTCTAAAATATTACTCATTTAATTTGCTAAGAAAAGGTAAAAAAGTAAGAATTCCTCTAAAGGACGCCTCATATTATCTTTTATATATACGTCGTAAAGTAAAATATTGTCCGCTATAGATTTTATACACCTTTCGAATTTTGTTTAGTGCATGTGTGTCCCGCTTTAAAATCCTTCGCCCTATACCCCCACTCTCTCGACTGTATGCTTCAGCAGGAATCACACAAAAACCTGTAGTAAAATAACCGCTCCTAACCTAACCTACAAAATATGTTATCACTAAAATTATTCTACTTGGTACTCTTTTCCACTCCTTTTATATTTGAAAATCGTCTCCCGGAAATAGCCTATCTACCTCTCTGGGTAGGGGTAACGTCTGCGTACACTCTACTCTCCCCAGATCCCACTAGTGAGATTATTACTGGGTTGATGTTTTTTTGTTGATTTATATTTGAAAATAAAAAATACCCCAAGAAGTGGTGAAAACTCCATATACATTAACTTGTAGCATTTAAAAAAGTGATTAATTAAGACTAGCATTTAACAAATGATAACAAAATTTTGTAAGTACACGAGTTGCTGTTGTTGTAATTAATGTTTACGTTATATTATTGCTAGTAGTTTATTTTTATTTACACTTTTTATTTTCTCATTGCTTTCTCCTCCTCCTCCTTCTTCTTTAGTTTCATTTATTTTCTTCCAAATTGTAATTAATGGTTTGTGTTTACAATTTTGTCATAATATAAAACAAATTTTAAGATGACAATTTTTGACTATCATGTCAACTATATATTTTTAAATGTATGTTAATCTCTACAATTAAATCTATTTCAGATTATGTAAATCTTCAAAACCAATTTTTTAGTAAGTTAATACAAGTGCTAACTACTTGCCAATGGTTGATTTTGAATTGACAAAACCAAAGAGAAGACTAGTAAATTTTTGTTCTTGTGATTTTGAGAAGAAAAAAAATACAATCAAAATGTTTTCTTCTTCCCTTGAATTCTTGTCAAAAAGAAAATCAAATCAGATGTCAAATCTCCAGAGTTTTCTTCAGTCAGTAACACCTATCGTCTCTTCAAAACCTCTACCAAGGGTAATTCATATTTTTAAGAAACATCTGAATATAATTTGTTTGAGATTGAAGCATAGTAATAGATCGATATCAAGTTTTCTTGTTTGCTTATTTGTATATACATTCAAAGATATCATAAATTCCTTGTTGTATATAATTTTCATTTTCTTTCTGATGAATATGATATAAAATCTATTTAGCTTATATATAGATCTTTTTAAAGCAAATGAGATTCAAATGATAAAATTAATAACCTGTTTTTGCCTTGTAAGATATGTTTAGTTCTCCCTTTGCTTGTTTATCTAAGTAGAAAATTGGAACAGTCTTCGATTTTATTGGCAAATTAGAATTTAATTTTCCCTTTTTAAATCAGATTTTCTTTTTTGGTCCAACAAATTATTAGATATCACATCTCTAATACTGGTTACAAACTACATTTCTTGAATGCATCTATAATAATCAATTTTTTTTCTAAATTTGCTTGATTTTTCAAAATTTATTTCCTATGCACAAAATATTTTATTACAATTTTGGATATATAGATATTCTTCTATCACTTGTCACTTTCCCATATTTCCCTTCTCTTTTTTTTTTGTTAATTTCTTTTTAATTACCATTTATCTCTTATCAATTAGTTTGATTTCTTTTTTAAATGTTTGTAGAGTTACATGAATGATCCAATTGCCAAGGAAAAATCTGAATATTTCACACTTGGAGATTTGTGGGATTGTTATGAAGAATGGAGTTCATATGGTATTGGTGCTCCTATTGCTATAAAAAATAATGAGAATGTTGTGCAATATTATGCTCCTTACTTATCAGCCATCCAAATCTACACCATCAAATCTCCAACAACACTTAGGTATTATACTTTGATTCTCTTTACTATTTTCATTAATTACGTAATTCTTTGATAATTTATCGCAATTTTTTTTGTCGGTATTATGATCACAATTTTTTTAAACCTATATGTTACCCTATATATATATGATCATTAATATTGCATGTATATTAATCCTTGACGTAACTGGTAAAGTTGCTGTCATGTGACTAGGAAGTCACGGGGTTCAAACTGTGAAAACAACCTCCTGCAAAAATGTAGGGTAAGGCTGCATACAATAAACCTGAGCTTAGTGCACCGAGCTGTCCTTTTTTTGCCTCTCCTCCATATTAGGGCACTTTCTTCCCTTTTCTTCCTTTCTTCTACACAACAATATTCTCTTCTTCCCTTTTCACTATTTTATTTCACACCATCTCCTAATACATATTTTAATGTATGCTTATTTCTATTAAATCCCTATTATTTATTTTCTATTTAATTAAGTTCTCTTATCAGATCTCATGATCATACTCTTTATCCAAGACATTGATCCAAAGCTCGTGCGACAAACAACAGTAATAAGTTTTAATTTTTATTTTCACTTTACTCCTCCGTTACCACTAGGGGTGTCAATATGGTTAAAAAAAACAGTTAACTACCCATATTATCCACTAAAAATGGGTTGAATAATGAACTTTTTAAAAACGGGTCAAATATGGATAAGAACCATATTATCCATTTAGAAAATGGATAACCAATGAGTAACCAAATGGATAACCAATGTGTCTAACTTTTACATTTGTAAAGCCCCAAATTAGGGGTTCCCCAATAAGATTAAGACGTCTGAATCTGAATACACATCTAAATTATTAAGATGTGTATTAAGATCTAAATACTACATAATTAAGACTGTTTGATTTTTAACATCTGAAATTTATCTTTATTTGAAAATTAATAAACATAAAATTCAAATGAAATACTAACTAATCTAATATTCTATCAATAAAATATATAGTTTTTTAAAATATGATAGTTATTGTTGGTGATAGTTAACAGGTGAATACCGACTAGAGGCGGTGGTTGGTGGTAGTTTTGGTTGATGATGGTGGTTTATGTTAGTAACTAGTAGTGAATGGTAGTGGTGACGATTATGAATGAGGATGGTATGATGGGTGGTGATAGTTGATAATGGCGGGTGGTGGTAGTAGTTGTGACTGAGGAAGATATTGGGTGAGTGGTGGTAGGTTATAATGATCGGCAGTGCCAGCTGTGGTTGTTGATGGTGATGTGGTGGTCAGTTGTGGTAGTTGAAGTGGATGGGTGTTGATTGTGGGTGAGAATGATGGTGATCGAAGTGGTGGGGATAATGGGTGGTGATGGTCGATAATGGTTGCGGCTATGATTGAGGATGATAGTGGCGCGGTGGTGGTGAAGGTGGTGGTGGGGGTGATGGTGGTGGTTGAGTATGGTGGTGGTGGTGACATGGTGGTAGTTGATAATGGTAGGCGGTGACGACAGTTAATAATGGATATGCAATAGCATTTTAATGAAATTAAGTCTCAGTTATAGATCTTAATTATACAGACCTATTCAGACCCATTAAGTGGTTGTGAAGTAAAAAAACAAACACACTTAATGATTAAGATCTGAATAATTAAGATTCAGAATTTAAAGACAAACACACTTAATGTCTGAGATCTGAATGATTAAGATTCAGACCTCCATTAAGTGCAAACAAATGAGGCCTAGGAATTCTCACAAAAGTGATTATATGCAAGAAGTGATGGATAATATGGTTACCCATATTATCCGCCGGTTAACCCGTTTTTTATCCATATTAAATATGGGTCAAGACGGATAATTTATCCGTTTCTCATTACCCGTTTTCAACCCGAACCATATCCGACCCGACCCGCCCGTTTGCCACTCCTAATTACCACAATGCAATTATCCTTCACCCATGAATCTTGAATTCACTCTATCATATGTTAAGATATTTTCTAAATGGAAGAGAAGTAATTAACCAAAGGACGAAAGAGTACTACTCGTGGCTGCATTGGAAGAAAAGCATATAAAAAAATGGAGTGATTATGAGTTTGTAGAGAAGAGTCCACGGCAAGGAGAAAACAAATTAGTGGACAACCCCAAACCTTGTACATCTTAGATTAATGTCATTTGATTTTTGAGAACAAAAAGGACATAAGAGTCATGATTAGTTTAGAAAACAAGGAGCTCTAAATTTTTAAAGGGTATTAAATTACCAGTAACAAATGGAATCATACATAAATCAAATCTAAAGGGGAGCTTTCCATAGTTGTTCTATCCATTATAATTCTATATATGTACGAATAAAATGCTTAACATATGTCTTACAAAAAGCCCTATTCAAATTGATCTTTTTCAATCATTTTTCTTCCCACTCTTGAAAATTATGCACACCTCAACGTACTTACAAAACCTAATAATTTACCCTAAAAAGATATATTCAAATTGAAGCATCCACTTGATCCGACTTCATAAAGTCTTTATGAACGTCATGTGTTGTCCACAGTAAAACTAGTTGTTAAAATCGATAGGTATGAAACTTTACGTACTTTACATAAAAGTATGAAGGTACAATTAATTCACGTAAATCTATTCAAACAATTTTGATTCGCGAAAACCCTAAAGGTAATGCAGCCGTTGATATAATAAGAAGGTGCATGCTCTAGTACTGGACACACGATAGTTTGTGGTGGTGCTTTAGGACTCCAATGCACTACGTTTGTAATATTGTATGATTAATGAAGGTAAGATTGGTCATAAATTTGGAGGATCTTCATTTACAGAGAAATGAATACCTTCTAAAATAGTATTGGACCTTGAAAAAAAAAAAGATAAAAGGAAAGTCTAAACGCATATGACATTCAAATATAAGAACTACTAGTGCCAAACATGAGCAAATGTTGGTCGTTTGATAATGTCTCATTAAAGTCCTAAATACTGTAAAAAGGAATTCACTTCTATTCTTTCGCTTTCATGATGACGATAAATTTCGCGTATAAGGTATTATGGCAATCTCTGTCATACAAGTTAATTTCAGTTTATTATGTAGATCCTGAACTAAGGTATGATTGCGAACATTATTGAGAACAAACTTTTTGGATTACGGGTGACAGGCGAATGCCAAAGTCCGAAAGGTATGAGCAATTTCCACTCGGATGATACAAAATAGTGATATCATAATCCTTAAGCAGTCAAGCCATTTTTGCTGCCTCAAATTCATATCTTTCTGCTTAAACAAGTGTTGAAGATTGCGATGATCACATGTGTGGACCAATCCTCGCAAAATAAGCACAATAAAATAGCAATATATCGGACTAACCTACAAAAATAAAACGACACTTCAAACGACCTTTCGTTCGAAGAAGGAGAGGAAAAGTTCGGCACTGGGCAAGCGTCAGCCCCCATACATGGGTCTTACGACTTTGCGGAGACCTGTGTTTTTGGTAAACAGTCGCCCGGGCCTGGTCATTGCGACCCCCTTTGTGAGGAGGCACCCCTTTTCCCGAAGTCACGGGGCTATTTTGCCGAGTTCCTTAGAGAGAGTTGTCTCGCACCCCTAGGTATTCTCTACCTACCCTCTACTACGTATTTCGAAATCGATATCCTCGTTACTAATAGTGGCAAAATGGGTAAACCGACTCATCCAACTCAAAGTTTTTTATTTGTTTATTTATCTATTGTGTTTTGCTTAATTACGAAACTAAACTAAAAGAAAAAAAGAAGAAGCTTTTCTTGATATCTTTATCATGGTTAATTGTCACGACTCACAATTCCACCACAGACGTCGTGATGACACATAATCTCTAAGATTAGGTAAGTCGATTATTAAGCCAGTTTAATAATAATAATTTAAAATAGAGTTTAATATAAATACAGATACAAAAGCGAAATAAGCCTATGCGTCAATAATCATAACAACCTCCCAAGACTAGGTAATACAGAGTCACAAACTCTAGTTGATACATAAAAAAATCTCAAAGATCGAAATACAATACTGTTCAAATAACAAGCTGATAGTACAATGTAAGGAAAAGACTCGAAGGGAATGCGGCGACCAAGCAGCTCTACCTTGAATCGTCGCGATCGATAAGCTAACTCTGCTTGAGTCCGATATCTCCACTACCTGGATCTACATAAAAATGTGTAAAAGTGTGGTATGAGTACACCACGGTCGGTACCTAGTAAGTATCATGACTAACCTCGATAGAGTAGTGACGAGGTACGAGTCAAGACACCTACTAGTCAAAATAACATGTGCAATAAAGAAACATAGAGCTAATAATGAAAGCAGGAATCATTACATGACAACAAGAATCAACATGTGATATAAACAATAAAGTAATACGAGCACCGTGAAAGTACCATTAAAACCAAATAAGGAAAATAAATAACAACCAATTAATCAAGCTGTTCTAACACAAGTCTCGCAACGAAATTACTCCGAGACACCTAATCTCATAATCACAAGTCACGAGTCTCAACTCACAAACATATGCTCACGGCACCTTGTACCCACATTTCTAATCACAACCGTACGGATAACTTACGTTCCAATATCTCAATCCGTCCGGCATGACCACATGCTCACAATCACAATCCGCCTAGCGTGATCACAAGCTCACTATCACAATCGGCCCGCCATGGTCACATGCTCACTATCAACATGAAAGCAGATAGTACAAGAAATACATGGGCATGGTCAATAAATGTTAAGTTTCATACTCCTGAACTAGTATAAGTAACATGTTACGGTGTATGCTTGTGCGGGTGTACTAGTACAATCCAAGTCAACAAGTAATACCAAAGACGTCGAGTAGCTCATTGAAAGCAACACAATAAGTCACGTAAGGTGTATGACATACACAAAGAGAATCACCATATCACACGCATATCATCAACATAATGCCCTCAGTCATGCACACATCATCCCTGACATTTCCACCCTTATGTCTCTGATAGCCACCCATATCACTCTACCTTGACAATATCATTAGTCACCCGTATCACTCCGCATAATAGCCATCCATATCACTTTGCATAATAGACACCCATTTCGCTCCGTCCTGACAATAACACAATAGCCACCCATATAACTCCGCACAATCAACACAGTGAGGTGCAACTCTTATGCTCCACATAACAACAACGATGTGATGCCACCCTTATGCTCCACATAACAACAACCAATCCACACAACAATTCACATATGCTAACATCACAACAACATGCCATATCAACTCGTACCATAAGTGCCCATATGGCACAACCTTTTCAAAAGAACCAACAATATCAATATTTCTACTACACAGTCCACGACTCAAACACAATGTGTATAGAATCTCAATAGCAATAAAATGAATTGGAAAGTAATTCAACAATGAACATCACCCCCTTTAAACACAACTTCAATTCAAATAAAATAATGACTTTCATTAACTTCAACTTCAATTAATTGCTTAAGAATAAACTTGATAATGAAGGTATTTCCATGTAATGGCAAACTTTGGATCCTAGTGTATGAAATAGGCTAACAATGAAAGAGATGGCACGAACTAGCAAATATGTCTAAATGCATGAGAATAACTCGTCAACAAAAGAATATCATGTAATAACAATTTCATTTAAGAATAACTCATCAATAAAGGAAGTCACATAATGATAAAAGAGGTAACAACTCCAAATAAAGCATATAAGAGTAAACTTGACAAGTAAAGAATATAACATGTGCTAACAACTTCAATTAAAACATGTGAGAGTAAACATGGCAAATAAAAGATATGGCATGTGCTAACAACTTCAATTAAAGCATGTGAGAGTAACCTGGAAAATAAAATATATTACATGTGCTAAAAATTTCAAACCAATATATAAAAGAAGCCTAAGAATCTAAACCAGTCAATTTCCATGTATAAGCTCGAGTACGTACTCGTCACCTCGCGTACACGACTTCTATATAACACAAATAGCACGAATGATTCAAATCCTAAGGGGTAGTTTCCCCACACAAAGATATGCAAGATACTTACCTCAAAGAATCCAACTCAATACTCTAAAATGAACTTCTCGTGTGAAACAAATCTCCGGACGGCTCCAATATAGCCAAAATAACATAATATCATAAATAAAAACATAGGAAAAAATTTCGGATAATAAAGCTCCGATCTTTAATGAATACTAAAAAATCAACCCTATGCCCGCACCTTGAAACCCTACAAAATTGTATAAAATCCGCACACCCATTCTGATATGGATCCAACCATACAAAAATTATCCAATTTCGACATCAAATCAGACTTCAAATCCTCATTTTATATGTATGAAAGTTTTTACAATAATTCTCAATTTCTCAAATTTAAATCACTATTCTAATGATAAATCAAAGATGGAATCATGAAATATAATCAAAATCGGGTGAAGAACACTTACCCCAATCGAAAATATGAAAATGCCTTCCAAAATCGTCCAAAACCTAGCTCTCTAACCCAAAAAGTGACAAAATATCAAAAGCCCTCCAAAAAGAGTAAATATAGGTCTTCCCAGGTGTTCCTCTTCGCGATTGCGAAACACAAAAATATAAGCTGCCAAATATGTTCTACACGAACGCGTCAGCAATGTCACGAACACGAAATATAATGCGTTGTTCCATACGCGAACATGGGGACCCAAATCCCTACTGACTGCTCCCAGTCTTCCCTCTATCCGATCGTGCAGCATCTCTCGCGAACGCAATGACTACAACCTTCCCAGATTCACGAACGCGGTCACCTCTTCACGACCATGAAGAACAATACACCTGGTCCACAATAACACTATGCGAACGCGATTAAGAAGACACCAGGTGACAAAACAACTATCCCAAACAAACAAAAATGACCCGTAGCCCATCTGAAACAGAGCCGAGGCCCCCGGGTACCTGTCCAAACATATCAACAAATCCCATACCTTAATGTGAACTCGATTGAAGCCTTAAATCACACCGAACAATACTAAAACCACGAATTGCACATCGATTCAACCCTAATGAACTGATGATCTTCCAACTTCTAAAACTAATGCCAAAACATATCAAACCAATTACGAATGAACTCAAAATTTGCGTGCAAGTTTCAAATAACACAACAGAGCTATACCAACTCCCGAAATCATAATTCGAACCCGATATCAATAAAGTCAACTCCCGATCAAACCTCTCAATCTTCCAAACCTTCAACTTTCAAACTTACGAACCTCCAAATCCAAATCCGTGTATACGCCTATGTCTAAAATCACCATACGAAGCTATTGAAATTATCAAAATACCATTTCGGAGTCGTCTACACAAAAGTCAAACTTCGATCAACTCTTATCACCTAAGCTTCTAAAACAAGAATCATTCTTCCAAATCAATCCCAAATCATCCAAAAACTGAACCCGTCCACACGTGTAAGTCGTGATACATAATATGAAGCTATCAAGATCTTAAGCCACCGAACGACATGCTAATTCTCAAAACAAACGATCAGGTCGTTACATTAATATAACGAACCAAAATCGAGGTAACTTTTGTTTTGCGATGGGTTGATTAGTTTTCTACAATTCTTTTTTCGTTCTTGGGGCCGATAAGTTTCTATTTTTGATATTTTATTTATATTTAACTATTTAAATTTTTATAGTAGTCAATAAATAAGATATATGGTTACTGACCGTGCACGTTATGTGCTTGGTTGGTGACATATTTGTGCCTGTCAAATTTTTAGATTTTCGTGAATCAATATATAATAGTGATATGTCATAACTGATACTCTTTCATTTTTCTGTAGAAACTTATCAGAAGACCATGCTATTGATGGACTTGATCTTGAGCTGGAGTCAGTGAGTGAAGTAAGTGGCAGTGAAAAACTCTCAAGGACTTCCAGCAACAACTCAACAGACTCCACTTTTGAGCCTGCAGAGGGTTCAAGAGATCCTCTTTCGGGATCAGTCTCGTCCCGAAATATAGTAGCAAATCAACAAAGCATTCAAAGAAGTTATGCACCTTCAATGAATGTTAATGAAAATCGCCTTGGCTATATGTATTTTCAACATTCCGAGATTGCCTCTCCTTGTTGGAGAATTCCCTTGGTGGAAAAGGTGTGTAAACTTAAGTTTTTTAATTAGCTAAAAATTGTTAACTAACATAAGAATGTGTGACGTTAGGCCATGATCTGATGAACAAGAGGTTTTCATTCTTTTTGATAAGTTGAGACTATTTTTGAGAAGAATATATCTTTAATAGTCACTTAGTATACTTAATTTTATATTTTAAACTAATATTTTTTGATTTTTTTTATATATTTCAGATATATGAATTCAGTGAGAAGCATCCAGGACTTCAGACACTGAATAACCTTGACTTGTCTCCTGCAAGTTGGATGGCTGTTGCTTGGTATTTTTTCTTCTTCTTCTTCTTCCTATTTTTACCTTTGTAATAATTTCAAGTGAAATTCCAATAATACATTGATGAAACAATTATTTTTTTTATTCACATAATAATAAAATTTTACAATTAAATATCATACAGAAATTTAGAATTAATGTTAATGATAATTGTTTCTAAAAACTATTAAGGAAAAAATTCTCTTCATTATTCATCCATTTATACAATTTGGTAAATTTGAGTTAATTTTCTCTAATATTTTGTTGTTAGGTACCCAATCTACCATGTACCAATGAAGGGAATTACCAAAAATATATCAACATACTTCCTTACTTATCATACATTATCAGCAACATTTCAAGGTACGTGTACGTCTTTCAATTTTGCTATTCGGGTAAATATAATTTTTTTATTATGATATAGTAAACTCTGGTTCTTGGCCGTGCACGCTATGTGCTTGGTCAGTGACATATATATATGCGTGTCGAATTTTTAATTTTTTTCGTACTTATATCAGTATATATATATATATATATATATATATATATATATATATATAC
>ML289897.1:47808-74732 GCA_005239495.1 Nicotiana undulata | reverse complement strand
AAAAAAAAAAAAAAGGGGGGGGGGGGGGGGGGATATGGCTATAACTCACGAAATGACCGGCCAGGTCGTTACATCCTCCCCCTCTTAAACAAACGTTCGTCCTCGAACGAGTATAGAGACATACCTGAAATGGTGAAAAGATGAGGATAAAGGCTACGCATATCATGCTCAGTCTCACAAGTCGCCTCCTCGACCTGCCGACCCCTCCACTGAACCTTCACGGAAGCAATGTTCTTTGACCTCAGCTTTCGAGCCTGCCTGTCCAAAATAGCCGTCGGCTCCTCAACATAAGTTAAATCCTTGTCCTACTGGACTGAGCTGAAATCCAACACGTGAGACGTATCATCGGGATACCTTCGGAGTATAGAAACATGGAATTCTGGATGAACTCCTGCAAGACTGGGAGGAAAGGCAAGCTCATAAGCAACTTCCTCTTCTTTCCGAATCTCATAACACCCTTCATGGGTGACACTCGGAGCAGGACCCTCTCTCCAACCATGAATTCAACATTTCAAACCTTCTGATCTGCATAACTCTTCTGTCTAGATTTGGCTTTGCGAAGTCGATCCTGAATCACCTTAACCTTCTCCAGAGCATCCTTAACCAAGTCTGTACCCAATAACCTAGCCTCGTCCCGCTCGAACCAACCCATTGAATACCGACACCGCCTACCATACAGAGCCTCATATGGTGCCATTTGGATGCTCGACTGATAACTATTTTTGTAAGAAAACTCTGCTAGTGGCAAGAACTAATACCACGAACCCAGATTCCATCACACACGCACGAAACATATCCTCTAATATCTGAATAGTGCACTTAGACTGTCTGTCCGTCTGAGAGTGAAATGTGGTGCTCAACTCCACTCGAGTACCCAACTCATGTTGTTCGACCCTCCAGAACGGTGATGTAAACTGCGTACCCCAGTCAGAGATGATAGATAGCGGTACACCATGAAGCCTAATAATCTTGCGGATATAAACTCGAGCGAGCTGATCGGAAGAATAGGTAGTCATCACAGGAAAGAAATGAGCTGACTTGGCCAGCCTATCCATAATCACCCAAACTACATCAAACATCCGCTGAGTCCGTGGAAGCCCAACAACGAAATCCATAGTGATCCGCTCCCATTTCCACTCCAGAATCTCTAACTTCTAAAGCAACCCACCTGGCTGCTGATGCTCATACTTCACCTACTAGCAATTTAGATACCGAGCTACATACTCCACTATGTCCTTCTTCATTCTCCTCCACCAGTATTGCTGCTCAAGTCTTGATACATCTTTGCGTCACCCGAATGAATAGATTACCGCGAACTGTGAGCCTCCTGGAGAATCAATTCATGGAAACCATCTACATTGGGCACAAATAGCCTGCCCTGCATCCTCAATGCCCCATTATCCCCAATAGTGACCTCTTTAGCATCACCGTGATGGACCATGTCCTTAAGGACAAACAGATGGGGGTCATCACACTGACACTCCCTGATACGATTATAAAGAGAAGACCGAGAGACCACGCAAGCCAATACTCGACTCGGCTAAGAAATATCCAATCTAACAAATTGGATGGCTAAGTCCTGAATATCCAACGCCAATGGCCTCTCTACAGCCAGTAGATATGCTAAGCTTCCCAAACTCTCCGCCCGACGACTCAAAGCATCGGTCACCACATTGGCCTTTTCGGGATGGTACAAAATTGTGATATCATAGTTCTTATGCAGCTCCAACCCCATCCTCTGATGCAAGTTAAGATCCTTCTGTTTGAACAGATGCTGAAAACTCCGGTGATCGGTGTAAATCTCATAATGGACACCGTCTAAATAGTGTCGCCAAATCTTCGAGGCATGAACAGTTGCTGCTAACTCAAGGTCGTGGACAATATAGTTCTTTTTATGGGGCTTCAACTGGCGTGAAGCATAAGCAATCACTCTACCCTCCTACATCAGAACACACCCAATACCGATCCGAGAAGCATCACAATACACTATGTAAGAACCAGAAACTGATGGTAGAACTAGAACTGGAGCCGTGGTTAAAGCAGTCTTGAGCATCTTAAAGCTCTCCCCGCATTAATCCGACCACCTGAAAGGAGAAACCTTTTGGGTCAATTTGGCCAAGGGCGATGCAATAGACAAAATCCCTACACGAAGCGATGGTAATAACCATCTAATCCAAGAAAGCTCCGAATCTTCGTGGCTGAGGACGGTTTTGGATAACTCTGAACCGCCTCTATCTTCTTCGGATCCACCTGAATACCCTCACTGGACACCACGTGCCCCAATAATGCCACTGAACTGAGATAAAACTCGCACTTGGAGAACTTTGCATAAAACTTCTCCTCCCTTAATCGCTGCAACACAATCCTCAGATACTGGGCATGATCCTCTTGGCTACGAGAGTACACCAGGATATCATCAATGAATACAATAACGAACGAGTCAAGATAAGGCTGAAATACACTATTCATCAGATGCAGGAACATTGCTGGAGCGTTGGTCAACCCAAAAGACATCACGAGGAACTCATAATGGCCATGTCGAGTCCTGAAAGCTATCTTAAGAATATCCGAGTCCCGAATCTTCAACTGGTGATACCCTTACCTCAAATCAATCTTGGAGAACACCCTCGCTCCTTGGACTGGTCAAACAGATCATCAATACGCGGCAACGGATACTTGTTCTTGATTGTGAACTTGCTCAACTTCCTGTAATCAATGCACATTCTCATAGTATCATCCTTATTCTTCATAAATAGAACTAGTGCTCGCCAAGGTGACACGCTAGGCTGAATAAACCCCTTATCAAGGAGTTTCTGAAGCTGCTCCTTCAATTCCTTCAACTCAGATGGTGCCATACGATATGGTGGAATAAAAATAGGCTGAGTGCCCGCACCAAATCAATACCAAAGTCAATATCCCTCTCAGGCGGCATGCTCGACAAGTCTGCAGGAAACTCATCTAGGAAATCTCGCACCATTGGAACAAAATCAATAGTAGGGGTCTCTGCACTAACATCCCTCACAAAGGCCAAATAAGATAGACAACCCTTCTCAACCATCCGCTGAGCCTTCAAGTATGAAATCACTCTACTTGGAACATAGTCTATAGAGATGCTCCACTCAAGCCCCGGAAACCCCAACATCGCCAATGTCACGGTCTTAGCGTGATAATCTAGAACATCATGACATGGAGAAAACCAAATCATACCCAAAATCAAGTCAAAATCAACCATACTAAGCAACAAGAGATCCACTCTAGTTTCCAGACCCCAAATAGTCACTACACACGACCGGTATACATGGTCCACAATGATAGTATCGCCCACCGGCGTAGATACATGAACAGATGAAACCAGAGACTTACGGGGCATATCCATATAATAGGCAAAATACGAGGACACATATGAATAAGTGGAACCAAGGTCGAATAATACAGAGTCATCCCTGTGGCAAATTGAGACAATACCTGTGATCACATCATCCGAAGCAATGTTATCTGGTCTGTCGAGGAGAACATAGAATCGGACCTGGCCGCCCCCTGATCGGCCTCCCGCTCTAGGGAGACTACTATATGACTAAGCTCCACCATGAGCTGGCTGGGCGGGTGGTGAAGTAACAGGTTATGAAGTTGTGGGTTGACTCCTCTACGAGCTGAACCTCCCAAAAGGCAGGGACAATACCTCTTGATGTGACCGATATCTCCACACTCAAAACAACCCCTCTATGCAAATGGCAGTGAGGACTAAAGGGAGCCTCGAGCACCGAGATGAATGCTAGAAGGGGCCGACATAGATGAACCCTGAGCTGATGGTGCATGAGACGAACCCCGAATTGGGAGGGCATTAAGAGATGAGTGACCCTGATGAGAAATGTGAGAACCATGGCCAGACGATGCACCATGGTGAACTGGGCGAGCCGTTTGAACATGCCTATAAAGACGACCCCTGCCGTGGTGGAACTAACCTCCAGAAGGAACACCACTAAAAGCACCTGATCTGCGAGACCTCTTAGCCTCCCTCTCAACCCGCTCCTGACTGCGGACCATCTCAATCTGTCGAGCAATGTCGACACCTCCTCGAACGTAGCACCAAATATCCTCTCTCTAGTCATAAGCACCCGCAATTGAAAGGTGAGGCCATCGATGGACCTCCTGATCCTCTCCCTATCTCTGGAAACTAACCAGACTGCATGACGGGCCAAATCAAAGAACCTCATCTCGTACTGTGTCACGAACATATCATCCTAACGTAACTGCTCAAACTGTCTAAGCAGCTCCCCTCTGCGAGACTGCGACACAAACTTCTCCAAGAAGAGAACATCGAATTCCTGCCAAGTAAGTGCCGCTAAACCGAATGACCTACGCCTCTCATAAGCCTCCCACCAGGTGAAGGCAGCCCCAGGGAATCGAAAAGTAGTGAACGAGACCCAACTGGTCTCCAGAATACCTGTTGTACGGAGCATCCTCTGACAATTATCTAAGAATCCATGTGCATCCTCTACCTCTGTACCACTGAAATATGCTGGCTAGAGTCTCCCAAACCTCTCCAATCTACGCTGCTCATCATCAGGCATAACAAGAACCACATAGTCCTGAGCAGTTGCAACTGGCTGGGCTGGTATTGCCCTTGGTGTTTGGAGTCCCTGCATCATCTGCCATGGTGTGCGGGCGGCGGGAGTCTGAGTACCTCCCCCGGCCTAATAAGAGGCGGTCGCGGCCGAAACAGAGACCGCCTGTTCAATACTGGTGCACACGGCCAGAATCTGAGCTAAGGCCTCCTAAAGGTGTGGAATCACAAAGGGCACAACTGGTGCTTGAGCTGGTCCGCTGGCGCATCCACAACTGGGGAAACTGGTGGATCTGCAGATGCTGCCCTAGCTGGTGTGCGAGCTGCACCTCTACCCCTACTGCGATCTTTACCGCGACCTCGGCCTCTCGCGGCCCTGACTGGTGGTTCTGGTGGCTTTCCATCCTGCCTCGTAGTACGTGTCCTCACCATGTGAGAGAATAAAACAACAGAAGTTTAGTTACCAGAATCAATAAATTCGCATGACAAGAATTAAAGAAGTTGAAGTTTCCTAAGGGCTCGACAGCCTCTCGAAGATAAGTACATACGTCTCTGTACCGATCCGCAAGAACCTACTAAACATGCTCATGACTCGTGAGACCTACGTAACCTAGGCTTTTATACTAACTTGTCACGACCCAAAAACTAACCATCGTGATGGCGCCTATCATGGAACTAGGCAAGCCACTACTCAACATCTCAACACAGTAAAAACTTTGAAAATAAAGACATAAGAGATTGAAGAAAGCCTTTTTGAAACAGAAATAATCCGAAATACGATACAATCTATCCCAAAACCGGGGTGTCACAGAGTATATGAGCATCTATACCGGAATACAGTCTACTACAATGTCTAGGGAATAAAAAAGAAGTGGAGATAATGATAAAGAGGGAGAGTCAAGGCCTGGGAACGCCATGCAACTACCTCTATAGTCTCCAAATCCTGACTCCTCGATTAGCAGTTGCCGTGACCCGAAGCACCTGGATCTGCACATGAGGTGTAGGGTGTAACATGAGTAAAACCAACTCAGTAAGTAACAAGTACAACCTTTGGACTGAAAGGTAGTGACGAACTCAACCAGTACAGTTAAAAATAGAAATAACAGCTCAAAAACGTAGGCATGCTTTCAAGTTATATAGATAATTCAAAACAGTAAAATAGATCAAATCTGGACAATGTGAAGAATATAACTCTTTTTCTTATACATGCCAATGCACATGTTGTGTATGATGCACCACGCTGACAACCTCATGTGCTCACGCTCTTAAATATTCAACCACTCGGTACTGTATATGGCCCATACGACCTATGGAAGATCCATCCCAGAATATATACATCACTGACCATCAGTCACCCAATACTTAGGAAGGCCAATCCAGCCCGTAGAGAAGATCCATCTCCAGGTATATTATGCTTCGAACAAGATCCATTCCCAAGGAAGATCCATCCCTCAATAATGTCAACCGCGCTCAATTGGGGTGTGTATACACTCCAGAGGGGCTTCTTAAGACCAAACGCTATCATAAATCAATATAACCGCTACGTCGTGCAACCCGATCCCATAACTGTCACTCATAATCAGGCTCTCGACCTCACTCAATCATCGATCTCTTCAGTCTCACTCATGGGCCCACAATGTCATGAAATTAGCCCGAAAATAATGATATGATGTATCAATAAATAACAACAGAGACTAGAATATGATATGAGTGCATAGATATGACCGAGTATGAAATGTCAATGAAATCAGTAAGATGACAACAAGAAACGACCACTATGGGTCCCAACAGTAGCAGCATAAATCCTAAAATGATATATAGCATGATCGACATCTCAATTACTTTATCACGTGATGAAAACACGGATATCAGCAAAATAGAACCACTACACAGTGTCGTGGAATCAACCATGTCACAATTCTCGCGGTGCACGTCCGTCACTTGGCATGTGCGTCACCTCAATACCAATTACATAACACATAATTTGGGGTTTCGAACCCTCAGAACCAAGTTTGAAAGTGTTACTTACCTCAATTCGGGCAAAACTCTACTCCAAAATGCCTTTGCCTCTCAAATCGGTCTCCAAACGTCCCGAATCTAGCCATAAGCAGTATAATATATTAATATATGCTAAAGGGATTAATTCCACAAGAAAATACTAAATTATAGTCAAAAATCCGAAATCGTCTCAAACCTAGCCCCCAGGCCCACGTCTTGAAATTTGACAAAAGTCACAAAACCTGAAAGCCCATTCACTCACGAGTCTAACCATATTAAATTTATTAATATCCGAAACCAATGGTCCTTCAAATCCTAGAATTCATTCTCCAAATCCCTAGCCCCAAACCCCTAAATTTCACCTCAACATCACATAATCTAGGTGAAAAAAACAATGGGGGAACAAGATTATTGATAAAAAATGAGTACAAGAAGCTTACCTTTGTAATCCCCTCAAAAATTCTTTCCAAAATCGCCTAAAACCGAGTTCAAAATGTTGAAATGAGACTAAAATCACAAACCCTTGCTTTTAACATTCTGCCAAGGCCTTTCGCACATGTGGCCACTCATCCGCACCTGCGAAATCGCTTCTGCGACTAAAACTCCGCTTCTGCGGAATCCACTTACCTAGTTGACTCCGCATTTGTGATCACTGGACCACATCTGCGAACAATGTAGGTGCGGAAAATGTCATCGCACCTGCGGAACCAGCCACATCTTCGCCCTTCTGCCCGCTTCTGCGACCACGCAGGTGTGGGAAGATCTTCGCACGTGCAATATCAACTCACCTCTACCTTGGCCGCTTCTCCGGCTCTTGCCCCGCTTCTGCCGACTCGCACCTTCAGTGCCTTTTCCGTAGATGAGGTTACACCAGTAGCATCAACACTTCATCTGCTTCACCAACTCAAAACCAAGTCTGTTAATCACCTGAAATCAACCTGAGGCCCCTGGGACCTCAATCAAACATACCAACAAGCCCTAATCATGATACAAACTTAGTCAAACCCTCAAATCACCTCAAACAACACCAAAAACACGAATTACACACGGATTCAAGCTTAATGAACTTTGAAATTTCCAAATTCCACAAACGACGCCGAAACATATCAAATCACGTCCGATTGACCTTAAATTTTGCACACAAGTCATAAATGATGCCACAAACCTACTTCAACTTCCGAAAATCCAATACGACCTGGATATAAAAAATTTCACTCCCGGTCAAACATCCCAAAATTTCAACTTTCGCCATTTCAAGCCTAATTTTACTATGGACATCCAAATCACATTTCAGACGCGCTCCTAAGTCCAAAATTACCTAACGGAGCTAACAGAACCATTAAAAATTCAAATCTGAGGTCGTTTACACATAAGTCGACGTCCGATCGACTTTCCTAACTTAAGCTTTCAATTAAGAGACTAAGTGTCTCAATTTACTCTGAATTCACTCCTGATCCGAACCAACTAACTCGATAAGTCATATAACAGTTGTAGAATACAAAAGAAGAAGAAAATGGGAGAACGAGACTATAACTCCCGAAACGACCGATCGGGTCGTTACACCAATCTACCACGTACAAATGAAGGAAATTACTAAAAATATATCAATATACTTCCTTACTTATCATACATTATCATCATCATTTTAAGGTACGTCTTTCAGTTTTACTATTCACGTAAATATAAATTTTTTATCATGATATAGTAACCTCTGGTTCTTGGCCGTGCACGTTATGTGCTTGGTCAGTGACATATATATACGTGTCAAATTTTTAATTTTTTTCGTACTTATATCAGTATATATATATTGCAAATGACTTTGATGATGACATATATAAAGATCTTCCTATTGAAAAGAAAGAAAAAGGTGGAATTCCTGTTCCACCTTTTGGGCTTGTACCATACAAGATGCAAGATGACATTTTGGTTACATAAAGCACAAGCCTTGAAAGCAAACAAGACATCGATTACAAAAGTTATTAATCTCTAGATAAGTTGATAAAAGATCATTCTCTACAAAAAACTTTTTTTTAGGGGGGGGGGGGGGGGGGGGGGGGGATAAGTTTTCATTTCATGGTTAAATTGACATGGTTATTAGATAAAAAAGGGAATTACATGATCTAAAATATTTTAATTATGTTTAAACTATTCAAGTTTGATAGTAGTCCATAAACGAGATATATGGTCACTGGTCGTGCACGTTATGTGCTTGGTTGGTGACATATTTTTGCTTGTCAAATCTTAAGGTGTATATATATATATATATATATGTCATTACTGATACTCTTTTATTTTCTACATAAACTTATCAGGAGACCATGTTATTGATAGATTTAATTTTGAGCTAGAGTCAGTGAGTGAAGTAAGTGGTAGTGAAAAGCTCTCATGGACTTCCATCAATAACTCACCATTTTTCACCTTTGAACCTGCAGAGGGTTCAGGAGACCCTCTTTTGGGATTATTCAGTCCCGAAATGTAGTAGTCAATCAACATAACAAGTTTAAGCCGATCCTCGAGGTCCAGTGAAAGGTCACTCCTCATCCCGATCTTATTAAAGGAGGAAGTAAACATTCAAGAACATTATTCACCTTCAGTAAATGTTAATGAAAATTGCCTTGGCAATATATATTTTCAACATTTTGAGATTGCCTCTCCCCTTTGGAGTAATCCATTGGTGGAGAAGGTACGTAAAATTAATTATTCTAATAATTAGTTAGAAGTTTTTAAATAACATGAGAATGTGTGACATTGAGTCAGGGTTTGATGAATGAGATATTTTTCTTCTTTGATAAGTTGAGGCTATTCTTGAAAAGAATATATTCTTAATAGTGACTATATTCACTATTAAGATAAAATTGTTTGGTTTGGTCTATAGTTCAGTATCGATTAATATTTTTTGTTGTACAATGTACAAATTTCGGTCTCTCATTTTTTGCCTAGTTTGTTTTTGCTACTCTATGAATTTTCAATTTTTTTTTACAAAAGATTTGATTTTGGATTCATATTTTAAAGAATTATATCTTATATTTTGAAAGCAAACAAACCTCGAATACATTGAGGGTAGTTTGCTCAACAGTGAGTTTTAAGTTGTTTTATCGTTCAGCATTCCAAATTTTCTTCGTTGCCCTCTTACTTCCTTCTATGTTACAATGTGAACTCTCTTCACGACTTCACCCTTTAATTCTATATTATCGATATTAAATGGACGAGTTGGACTAAATTCGAATGAGTGAGATCAATAAAAACAATTATTCTATTTTTTAAGAAAATGTTTTCTTAGAAAACAAGTAGTAATCTTACTCATTTTTCGTTGTTTGGTACGCAAATTGAGGAAAATAACTTTTTAAGAGTATTTATAAATAATTTTGGATACAATAAACATGAAGCCATAAACTTTCGAACCAACAATCTTCCTAACCCATAAATTTGATAAACTTCTGAACCGCTAAACTTTCGACCCACAAACTTTTGAACCCGTAAACTCTATAATTTCTTAACCCGCAAACTTCCAAACACATAAACCTTTGAACTCATAATATTGGAACTCGTAAAATTTTGAACTTGTAAACCGAAAAGATGAAAAACTAGCACCGCAAATATTAAAAAGAAAATTTGCCGCAAGAAGGAGTGGGTGGTGCAGAAAAACAAAAAAAAAATATAAAAAAAATTCCCCGAGGTGGGGGGAGAGGTTGGGTGGGGGTGAGGGCGGGGGCGAGTGGGTTAAATTTGAGGCGAAGTTCTTGGAAAATGTGTTTTCCTAATTCTTTTTTTAGGAAAGCTATTTTCCTTCAATTTCAAGAACATGTGATATTTAGAAAAATATTTTTCAAAATTATTTTGTGCAACCAAACAGTGAAAAATGGGATACCGAACCCACCCTTAGACTTTCCAAAATGAAAATAGATTATCATCGTCTCAGTCGCTTGCGTGCTCAAACTATTTTAACCAAAGCTCTTGCGAATTGAGTCTCTTTTGGTAGCAGCCTTTACCTTCAAAAAGAGATTTCTTGTATGGATTCAAAATTCAGATTAATTAGTTCCAAAGTGAATATCGAATACTAAATAAGAAATACAGAAGACAATTTATTTTTGTCTACCCAAAAAAAAAGAAGAGGGAAAACTATGATCTTGACTCAAGAGATGGAATCTCAATAAATAGTCAAAGTACTTGAATTGAAAGAAATCTTGAACCTTTTTGCTGCAGGCTAAGAGAGCACATGAAACCAAAAGCTATTTGGTCCCCTTCACTCAAACTTTACTTTTTGCTTCTACTTAGGAGCTAACTAAATTGCTAGAAATTAAAAAGGGTAATCTGGTGCACTAAGCTCTCGCTATGCGCGGGGTTCGGGGAAGGACCGGATTATAAGGTTTTGTTGTACGTAATCTTATCCTGTAATTTTACGGGTAGCTATTTCCACGACTTGAACCCGTAACCTCCAGGTCACTTGGCATCAACTTTACCACCCAGGCTCCCTTCTAAATTGCTAGAAATTCACTGATCAAATATGGTTACGGCTGAAGCTAATGATGCTTCAAAGCCTATTTCCATGTCCTATTTCTTGAATAACATGCAAAACTGGCTGATTCTTGGTGGGCTAAAGTAGCCCAAAGACACTTTTAACAAGGTCAGTTTTGGGCCAAGCCCGCACGATTTTTCACAAAAGGCCTCACACCATTAAGAAATCCCTACACCTTATATGTAGACTCTCAATCTTTTCAGCTACCAATGTGGGACTTTGTTCGCACACCCAACTATTTCCCCCTCGAACTAAGTTCCACGTTGCCCACTACCACAATCCACGGGTCAATTTTCGAAATTACTGTGGGCCCCCCACATTGTTAGAGTATTATGGCTCCTGTAACCCGCAACTAGCTTCTTCTTGTGTGTGTGTCGCCGCACACCATCACTCCGCCATCTCCCTACTCATCCCGCTGAATATGGGCTCTGATACCAGTTGTTGGGCTAAAGTAGCCCAAAGATACTCTTAACAAGAGGTGATATTGTTCGCTTAGAGCCAATCCCGCACGATTTTCCACAAAAGCCCTCACAACATTAAGATATCCCTACACCTTGTATGTAGACTCCCAATCTTTACAGCTACCAATGTGGGACTTTGTTCACACATCCAACAATTTTTTTCTTCAAAAGACAGAGATTCAATTTCCCATTTGAAGAATTTCTGGAGCAATGGAGCTGATGATCTTCTCAAGGAAAAGATCAAACATTTTCTTGAGCTATTAGATTTTGTTTCAATCCCAACTTAAGTGCAGCTTTGGGCTCCTATAAGAACTCAATGGAAGTGTTTTCTTGCTTTTAAAGATCAGCCTTAGGGTCTTACTGTTCTTAGAAAGGGGCTTTGTTTTTACAGAAAACACTGTGAAGAGTACAGTGTTGATTTTGGTCTTCCTAGCAGAGTTTTTTAAAATGGGGTTCTTGAATTTAGTCCATATGTGAAGCTTTACACCAAAAATGAGTACCCTTTGAGGGATTTTGCTCAAGATTGTGGGATTTGGGGATATTTGACTTTACTTGTTTTGGAGCCTCTTTGCTATAACTGTGTATAGTGTGCTTGATTTGTGTCCATTTGTGATGGCATGCTAAAGGTTTGTACCTTAAAGAATATTGCTCAATAAAGCAGGGTACTGGAAGGGCATTTTCAGCTCGTGCTTCGTGTTTTTGCAATGATGTTACTCAGCTGAATGTAACTCAATATCCCTTAGTAACTGGTGCACGTAGATCTGGTTTAAGTTCAAGTTTTGCTATTTGTGATATTGTTGTAGATGTATACGTGGTAGAATTCGTTCTAACCATCTAGGGAGCTAATAGGTCACTGGAGCAAACAGTAAAGTTGTGTCTGTGTGACCTATAGGTTACGAGTTCGAGCCGTGGAAGCAGCCACTAATGTTTGCATTAAGATAGACTGTCTACATCACACACCTTGAGATACGGCCCTTCCCCAAACCCTGCGTTAACACGGGATGCCTTGTGCATCCAGGGAGCTAATAGAGATCCATCAATCTATGGAGCTAATAGAGAATCATCAATCTATCAGATTATTCTTGTCGCCAAAATAAATCAACATTTCCTTAGGTTAAAGGTCACATATGGAGATAAAAACAATAACATACCCAGTATTATCCCACACCGTGGGGTCTGGGGAGGGTTGTGTGTACGCATACCTGACCCCTACCTTGTGAGGATAGAGAGGTTATTTCCAATAGACCCCCGACTCAGAAAGGTCGCATCTGGAGAAGAGCCAGGAAAGACGATTCCAGTTGAAATTCTTAAGAGTTCAAAGGATGAAGAGCTTGATGCCCTTATAATATCCCAAACCATGAGGTCGGAACCTAAGAATGAGGACCTAGAAAGTTAAGAATGGTACTTCGATTAAACAATACAAATAACTCATCAACTGATGGAGCTGAAGGCACCGCGAACAGGAGAAATCATGTCGGTTCCTGTTTGACCAAAAAGTTTTAAGCCTTTTTGTTAAACTAATTAAATAACAAGATAATGGGTAAATCCTAGTTAAATATAATAAATCCTAGATACGAGGTTAGTTGATATCAGAAATATAAAACCGCATTCGAAGCTATTAAATACCAAGGGGATGATTAATGATGTTATTATGAATGGTTGAGGGAACAATAGAGAACAATAATTGTGATAAATAAAAATAAATGTAAATAAAGAGAATGATTCACCCAAATATTCATTGAGATGGATGATTCTCACTATGACAATGATGTGAATCAACCAAATGTGGGAATATCAAAAGTGTTCTCGGATCTGATGTAGGAAAAGCTTTAGATCAACAACAAATCAAATCTTTTATAAAGACAATGTTTGTAGTTACTTCCGAGTCAACTTTTCTAGAGAGTGTTTATCATATAACATATTACATGCCCATTTCTTCTCTCTCTCTTGCTACTTATATGGGACACTTCCCATACCTAACTGAAAGTACACAAGTTCAGAGAATATTTTGTGGAATATTCCTTTAAAATATCTTACTACTAAACTAGTCGTTTGGTCTGATTCGAGTTTTCGACCTCGACCTTATCTAATCGTCTCGCCAATATATCTGCTCCTAAGCACGACCTTGACCTAATCGGCCCTCAGTCATCATTTCTTAGGCGAAACTCCTTTGATCAGATTTTGACCCATACAATTAGTCCCTCCGCCTGTCGGGGTTGTCTTTGAGCGAGCTCGATGGACGGACTTCGCAAGTTTGCAACTTGAGAAATCTGAGCATTTTGGGCCGAGGAGTGCTCCCTTTATGATGAAGTGATAAAATGACACTTCAAGGTCCATATCTGACTGTTACTTTAGTTTGAAATGACATCATTCCATCACGCGTCATTATGGCGCATGTTCCCAATACGTTACGTCGTTTCCCGCGCCTCTTCTATTTCAAAACTAATGCGGTGGTGTTTGGCTTTCTCGATCAGGGTGCTAGAGTTCTTATAAATAGAGATAGGAGCTTCTCACTTAAGTTGTTGCATTTTTTTAAGTGTTTGAAACCCCAAGAATTCCTTCTTCTTCTTCTTCTTCGAATTTCTTGCATCTCCATTATTCTTTGTCCAGACTTTTCTGCCATTGTTATACCTTTCCCCTTTGCGTTTTCCTCTTGTGTACGTAACCTTAAAGAAAATGGCTAGTGCCTCTCCTAACCCATATGGAGCCACTGATCCTGTCGCATTGGATGAGAACATGCCTTCTCATGAAGAAGGAGTAGCCATTGCAGAATATAAGAATTTCCCTACTGTGGATGAGATAATTCCACGTTTGGGGAAGGCCAGGTCGGATTTCAAGAATCCGCCCAACGATGAACCTGAGCCCAATATTTTTGAGATGGATGAGGCGGCGCTCGTCGCGTTTAGGGATAAATGGAAAATCCCAAACCACGTCGAACTTATCCCTGCCGGTGACGACGTCGTGCAGGTACATCACCCAGAGTACTGTGCATTCTATGCGTACCTATTTGTCGTTGGTTACACGCTTCCTTTTCCTTCCTTGGCGGAGAATTTCTGCCTTTATTACAGTGTGTGCCTATCTCAACTCTCCTCGTACATATACAAGCTTTTTCTTATACTTATCAAGTATGCGGAGTTGGCTAACCATGGGGTTTCTCTTCCTCCCAAGTTTTCACAGGGGCACGCTGATACATCTTCGCAACCGTGGGACCAAGGGCTTGGTGGTGAAGATGGATGATAAAACCAATCGCCGCTTTTGGGCCAACTCTTTCTACGTGAGTACGGAGCACGTGGTGTCCAACCCCGCCGGGTTTCCGGAGGAGTAGAACTATGCTCGTAAGTGTTTCTCTTAAATTGTTGTTCGTTCTTTTCTTTTTGATGATCTGATTGTTCCGTCTCTTTCCTCTTCTTTTTTTGTAACCGAGAAGGAACATCCTTATTTAGTCGCTGACATCAGCGACTGGGTGAGCCAGATTATGCCTCACATGGTGGGGATTCGTGAGTGGTCGCCGTTCAATGAGAGATTTGGACGCAAACCTTCGGCCGGTGAGTCCTTTCGCATCTCCCTTAATAATTTCGTCCTTCGTTCCGTTCTTTATTCCTTTTTGTTTTTTCTTTTTGCTTACATTTCTTTCGTTGGTAGGTTGGAGGGCTTCGAGGAGGGTGAGGGCTCCCACTCCCGCTTTCCGCCAATCGAATGTTTCGACCAGACTTGTACCAACTGTGGCTATAAGAGAGCCTGCTCAGTCTGTTGCTACCTCGCAGACCCCGGCCTCGCATGGGCCTAGCCGCCAAGCTGCTGCTCCCCTAGTGGAGATTCCGAATTCCACAGTTTTCATTTAGTGGATGAGTTATCGCAGGGGGGAGATGATGAGGCTCCATTTAAAAGGAAAAAGATATAGGTTGACTGAGTGACCAGGGATGAGGAGCCTGCGAGGGGTGAACCCGAGTTGGCTACGTCTGGATCGAGTGGCGGTACTGATTTGGGCGCAGAGACTGTGCCTCTTTGGGGTATGGAGATAGCTTCCTTGGAAGGAGGGAAGCGACCAGAGGTGGTTGTGTCATTCCGAGGGATGATCCATCGACGTCACAGCAGGCCGATGTTCCCTCTTCGGTTAAGGAGAGGGCGAAGACAGTAGTCATAGATGTTTGCAAGTCCTGCTCTGATGTCGATCCTGAGGATGTGAGAATATTTTAGGAAGAGTTTACCCGGGTCGAGGAGAGAACGGATGAATCTTCTCGCTCAATCGTAATCCCTTTTGACTGTGATTTGTTGTAGGATATGGTGAGCTTGGTTCTCCTTCGCCCTTCTTTGCTCCGCCACTGAGAATAAGACTCTTCAGGAGCTTAGAGATGTCGACCTGTCACTGGGCATATCTGGGATGGCTTTAAGGGTGATTTCTTTTATTATTTCTTCATTTCGCGCCTTTTTCCTCTTTTTGCCTTTACTGATTTTTGGCTCTTTCTTTTTCTTCTCTATTTTTTCTGTAGACTTTCATCATGGAGATTGAGAGCTCCCGCCGGGAGGAAAATCGGAAGGTTGTTTTTCAGAAAATGGTTTCGAAGTACCTCCGGTATCATGACAAGTACCATGAGATGCGTGCACGACTCGGAGCGGATGGCAATCTCCAATCCCTTAGAGATGAATTGAACCAGTAGGACGAGGAGCTGGTGAGATCTATCAACAGGTGCAGCGAGCTTGAGGGATTGCTTAGGGCCAAGGAGGAAGCGTTTGAGGTAAGCAAGAGGGTCGTGGCCGAGTGTATCGACCTCCAAACACAAGTGGAGAACCTACGAGCCGAGCTTGAGCAAAGTACAATCAGATTTGCCGTCCTGAGTAGTGAGTTGACAGAGAAGGTGGCAGAGTTGGAGGGGGCCGAGGAAGGTCGAGTATCGACCTTGGCGAAGGTGGAGGCATTAGAGGACTCTATCCGCGTCCTCAGGTTTGAACGTTCGACGAAATCGAAAATGGCCGCGCTAAGGGAGACACGACTTGATGAGCGAATTGGGTAGCCTGAGAGAGATGTCTCGAGCCTGAGTGATCAAGTTGTTGCTCTAGAGGCTGAGAAGGCACGGTTGTTGGCTCAATCTTCCTCCTCTCATGCTTCTTCCTCCCCCGGCGTTCCTCTCCATTTATACGAGATGTGGCTCCACGTTGAGGCTCGACGGGATATATATAGGAACTTGATGATGCCGGGGAAGGTTGTTGAAGCCGCTTTCTAAGACGCTCGTGTTAAAGCACATGAAGCCCGGCTTGCCTGCGGTTATGACCTCGCCACATCGGGTACCTACGAAGATGAAGAGGACATGAACGGGCTTGAATCTGATGTTTGGTATGACTATGAGTAAGCTGATGGAGTGGGTGAGGGTGGAGATGGTGCTGCTGGACCAGGCGGTGGAGGCTGCAATGGCAATGGCGCAGGTGATAGTGGAGTCGGTTTTGCTGGACCGGGCGGTGAAGCCGGCGATGGCGCGGGCGGAGATAATGTAGTGTGATGCTCTTGTACTTAGTTTTTTGTTCTTTTCTTTTTGTCTCTTATTTTTGTGGGGGCGTATTTTTGGCCCTTTCTAAGATATTTATTTTCTTTGGAATGGAATAACTGACTTTTTGCTATATGTTCTAGGCCTTTTTTTTTTGTTTTTCTTAGATTATTTTCCTTTGGAAGAGTTGTTTTGTCTCTTAGTTGGTTTGAACGAGGTCAAACCTTAATACACTCGAACGAGGTTGAATGTGAGATTATTCGAGCGAGGTCGAATGTAAATTTACTCGAGCGAGGTCGAATGTGAATTTATTCGAGCGAGGTCGAGTGTGAATTTATTCGAGCGAGGTCGAATGTGAATTTATTCGAGCGAGGTCGAATGTGAGTCGATTCGAGCGGGGTAGAATGTTTTGACTCTAAGTATTTCAACGAGGTCGAATGTTAATTGATTCGAGGAAGGTCAAATGTTAATTGATTCGAGCGAGGTCGAATGTTAATTGATTCGAGCGAGATCGAATGTTAATTGATTCGAGCGAGGTCGAATGTGAATTTATTCAAGCGAGGTGGAATGTGAATTGATTAGAGCGAGGTCGAATGTGAATTTATTAGAGTGAGGTCGAATGTGAGTCAATCCGAGCGGGGTCGAATTGTGGACTTTGTGACTGACGTAATATATAAACTTGGCGGAGAAATGAGAAACTTATGTATTTGCATATTTTTGCTTTGTTTATACATTCATTGGAGAAGTTTACATGTCTTTGTTCTATTCTCTCATACATTGTAGAAGTCCCAGTCTATCTAGTTCCTTCATTGGTCGACCTGAAGAAGTAGTTGATAGGTCGAGCGATGAACTTAACACTTTAACTTCGAGACGCCCTCTTCGGTGCCTCGTTAGAAACCTCCCCGAGAAAACCCAATTGGGACAAAACATGGGAGAGGTAAAAAGAGTACGACTTGGAGGGTCTATCTTTAGAAGTTGAAGTATTTGAGGTGGGCGACATTCTAGTTGTTCGGCAGTAGTTTTCCCTCCATTGTTTCTAGCTGGAACGACCCTTTGCTTACTGCCGTCGTGATTTTGTATGAGCCGTACCAATTGGTTCCCAGTTTGCCTTCCCATGGGTCCCCGACTTTGAGTGGCCTGACTTTGGCTTTTTTGTTGTGGTACCGCTCTGCTTGTTATTTTTGAGCTATCATTCTTATGTAGGCCATGTCTCTCCGCTCTTCGGCTTCGTCGAGGTCTTGCCTTCTACTTTCGTCGTTTCTTGGCCCGCTCTCATTTGAGTACCTTAGGCTTGGTTCACTGACTTCGGCCGGTATTAGTGCAATAGTCCCATAGACTAATGAATATGGTGTTTCTCTTGTGCTTGTTTTTGGCGTGTTGTGATATGCCCATAGCACTTCTGGTAGTAATTCCGGCCACAATCCCTTGGCGTTCTCAAGCTTCTTTTTCATGATGTTCAATATGTTTTGTTGGAGGAATCCGCTTGACCGTTTCCTGCGGGATGGTATGGCATGGAGAGTATTCTTTTGATGTGCCATTTTTCGAAGAACTCGACAATTTTCTTTCCAGTGAACTGGGGTCCTTTTTCGCAACTAATTTCCTCGGGGATGCCGAAGCGACATATGATGTTTCTCCATATGAATGTGATGACTTCTTGCTCGCGTATTTGGGCGAAGGCACCTGCCTCTACCCACTTAGAAAAATAGTCAGTTAAAACCAAAAGAAACCTTGCATTACCTCGTTCCGCTGGGAGGGGTCCAACGATGTCCATTCCCTATTTGATGAAAGGTCAGGGCGAGGTGACTGAGTGGATGTGCTCGCCTGCTTGGTGAATCATTGAGGCATATTTCTGGCATTGCTCTCATTTTCTGACGAAGTCGGCTGCCTCCTTTTTCATTGTGGGCCAATAATAGCCCGCTCGTATGAGGCATCTAACGAGAGCTCGATCACCGGTGTGAGCTCCGCAGTGGCCTTCGTGTACTTTTCAAGGACGTGCAATGTTTGATTTGGTCCTAAGCATTTTGCTAGGGGACCGCCAAATTTTCTTTTGTACAAGTCGTTATTGACGATGTTGCACCTGGCCGCCTACAATCGGGACATTTTTGCTTCTTTTCTATCGGGTGCGAGAACTCCGTCCTGCAAGTATGAGATAGTAGGATTGCTCTAGTCCCAAGTCATGTTTATAGTTCGTACATAGATTTGATCAACTGATGAATGGAGGAGAGTGACCACGTTCCCTTCTCCGGTTATACTCTTGGTAGACGCTGCCAATTTGGTGAGGTCGTCCGCTTCGACGTTCTGCGCTTGGGGTATTTGGTCAAGCTGGCACTCGTCGAACTTGGGTAATAGTTTGCAGATTTCGGCCTGGTACCTTTGCAGCCGTTGCTCCTTAATTTGGAAAGTCCCTGTAACTTGGTTAACGAAGAGTTGCGAGTCGCATCGCAGGACTACTCTCCGCGCTCCGTATTTGTGTGCTAATTTTAACCCTACAATCATTGCCTCATACCCGGCCTCATTGTTAGTCATATTAGAGCATCGTATGGATTGGCGAACTACTTTGCCTGTCGGGACCTCGAGCATGAGTCCCAGTCCCGTTCCTGATGCGTTACAAGTGCGATCGGTGTATAGGACCCATTGGTCGTGTATTTTGGTAGGAGCATCGACAATTTCTTTTTTGACTTTGGGCATTATATTTGCACTGAAGTCGTCGAGAATTTGCGACTTTATCGCCGTTCGCGGCTGATAGGTTATATCATGCTCGCTCAGCTCTATTGCCCACTTGGTCAATCTGCCCAATAGTTCGGGCTTGTGCAAGATGCTCCTTAGAGGGAAGTTTGTGACCACCGAGATAGGGTGGCACTGGAAGTAGGGTCTAATCTTTCGTGAAACTACGACCAAGGCCAGCGCTAGCTTTTCGAGGTGGGGGTACCTCGTTTCACCGTCTACCAATATTTTGCAAATGTAGTAGATAGGAGATTTCGTACCTTTACTTCCTCGCATCAGGACTGCACTTACTGCGACATTAGACATGGTCAGGTGGACAAGGAGGTGCTCTACGGGTTCTGCTTAGCAAGTAGTGGTGGTGTGGACAGGTAGGCCTTCAGTTCCTTTAAGGCGTTGACGCACTCAGAGTTCCATTGGAGCCCGTTATCCTTTTTGAGTACGCCGAAAGTTTTGTGGCATCTGTCGGAGGACCGTGAGATAAATCTCGAAAGGGCGGCTATCCGCCCGGTCAGCTTTTGCACTTGCTTTTTGCTAGTCAACCTTTTTGGGATTTCTTTTATGGCCCTGATTTGTTTGGGGTTGACCTCGATGCCGCGTTGCGATACCAAGAAGCTGAGGAATTTACGAGAGGTTACGCCGAAGGTGCATTTTTCGGGGTTCAATTTCATGTCGTACCTTCTGAGTATGACGAAGGCTTCTCTCAAGTGGTCGACATGGTCTTATTTCCTTTGGGCTTGACCAACATGTCATGTATGTATACTTCCATGGTCTTGCCGAGTTGATTTTTGAACATTTTTGTCACTAGCCTCTGGTATGTCGCCCCTGCATTTTTCAACCCAAATGGCATCACCCTGTAGCAGTATCTCCCCTGGTGGGTGATAAAAGTGGTTTTTCTGGTCCTCCCCCCTCATGAGGATTTGGTTGTATCCTGAGTATGCGTCTAAGAAGCTCGGCAGTTCGTGCCCAACTGTGGCGTCAATGAGATGGTCGATATGGGGCAGCAGGAATGAGTCTTTCGGACAAGCCTTATTCAGGTCCGTGAAGTCTACGCACAAACGCCACTTACCATTCTTCTTTTTCACCGTGACTACATTGGCGACCCACTGAGGATATTTCGATTCCCTGATGGAACCGTTTACCAACAATTTTTGACCTCTTCGCGGACCGCGTCATTTATTGCGGAGTTGAGATTTTGTCTTACTTGCCTTACTAGGGGGTAAAATAGGTCGACGTTCAACTTGTGGGTTTCTATCTCTTTCAGTATACCTGGCATATCTGTGTGGGAAAAAGCAAACAAGTCTACGTTACTTTTTACGAATTGACCAAATTTACCTGGATCTTGGAGTTTATGGCCGATGAAGGCTTTCTTGTTGTGGTCGGTGTTGTCTAGTTAGACGGGGTTGAGGTCCTCGACAGTTAATCCTGCAGCCTCTGCGATTTCGGGTCTTTGATGACATCTTTCCTTCCGTCTCCATATGACCCCAATTTCATTAATTGTATGCCTCCTCGATCGTTTCTTTTAATTGTTGGGTGTATGTGCAGTCTTGGGCGATGCAGTAGTATTCTCGGGCTGTGCGTTGTTCTCCTTGGATGCTGAATACTCCCTAGAGGTTGGGAAATTTGATGACTTGGTATAAGCTGGAGGGGATGGCTTTCATGACGTGTATCCACAGTCGACCTATGATGGCGTTGTATGCCGTATCCTGGTCCATGATATGGAACGTGGTCTCCAATGTGACACCGCCGACCAGGATGGGCTGTGTGATTCTCCAGATGTCTGTTCAACTGCATTGTTAAATCCTGTTAGTGTGATGCAACTCAGCACTATCTTATCCTCGAGCTTCAATTGGGTGAGAACTCAAGTATGGACGATGCACGTGCCGCTCCCATCATCGACCATAATACATGTTACATCAGTATCAAAGATGCGTAAAGTAATGATAAAGGCATCATAGTGATGAAGGACCAAACAGTGGGTATCTGACTTATCGAAGATGATACTTTTTTCGAGTTCCTCATACTGTTCGTGGTTGATAGACCGCTTGAGTTTATGGGTGGTGGTGAACTTCACGCTGCTGATAGAAGCGATCGCCTCCTCCGATGACCATTTGAATGGTTCGAACTAGGGAAGGTGGTTTGGGTGCTCCCTGGTGTTGTTCTCGCCCTCGGGTGAAGTTGGCCCCCCCACGATCGCTCATCAGCTCTTTAAAGTGTCCTTGGTGGAGCATGTTCACTACCTCTTGCCTCAAGGCTATACAGTCTTCGGTCTTATGGCCTCGCTCCTGATGGAATTCGCAGAGGGCATTCAACTTTTTGGTGTTTAGGTCGGACTTCATCTTCTGCGTCCATTTCACCTTGGGGTCGAGCTTCTCTAGGGAGTAGACTATTTATGAAGGGGAAACACGAAAATTATGAGCAGATAACCGTGGAGGCATACCTCTTTCGTTTCGGTGAGTCCCTGTCTGCGGCCTAGATGGGCCATCACCATGGCGAGGAGGGGTGGTAGGACGGTCGTTATGATGTACGGGTGGTGCCTTTCACGATTGAGGCGTGGACCTACATGGTCTCTTCGGTCGTCGTTCCGACGGTCTTTCCTCGACTCCATCTGGACCGACGTCAATCGTTGGGTTGGTCCGTTAAGGTCGTCCTCATCTTCTCTCACCTCAGCGCAGTAAGCGTTGTGTATAACCTCCCAGGTAGTGGGGGGTATTTCATGAGCCTGCTCAACCGTTTTCTAGTTGCCCTCGACCCGCTCTTATTTAACCCATTCTGGAAAGCTGCTACCGCCATTCCCTCTGACACGTTTGGAAGGCCCATTCTCACTCTGTTGAACCGGGCAAGGAATTCCCTGAGTCTTTCGCCCGACTGTTTAATGGCGAATATGTCATTCAACCTGGCTTCTACTTTCTTGGCCCCGACATGGGTGGTGACGAACTTGTCGGCCATCTCCTCGGATGTTTCTATGGAACGTGCTGGTATTTATGAATACCATGTCAGGGCTTCCCCGGTTAGGGTTTCGCCGAAAATATTCATCAGTACCGACGACACTTGTTCTTTGGTGAGTTCGTTGCCTTTCACTGCAGTGACGTAATGGATGATGTGATCTTCAGGGCCGTCATAATTATTTAAGTATGGCGACATCTTGAAGGTTTTGTGTATGGCATGTGGTGCAGCCTCATCACTATATAGATGTTCCACGAAGCGGCCGACATCCCCTTTTGGCAGAAGTTTTAGGGCACCTGGTATCTTATCATCCTTCTCTTGATATTCCCTCATTTGATCGCGGAGTGCTTTATTCTCGTTCTCCATTTTTTTCATTTTCTTCAAAATGGCTCTGAGGGTGTCATTACCTGCATCACTAACATTGTGAGTAAACCTATTGTGGAAGGGACGAGTTGGTCGCTAGGTGTTGATGCGACACCGGCCCTTGTCTCTTGTCTGCCCGACTTTCGAGCGGGTTTGTCGAGAAAGTTGGTCAGCGTGTTTGTCAATCATGCTTCAAGTAACGTTTTTACTATTGGTGGTGCCTATTTTGTCGTGGATGTAGAGGCACCCTTACCGTGTGAGGTCGCGACGCTTTCGGGAGGTGGAGGCGAGATCTTTCGCCTGGGAGATGCGTTTGGTGTTATGTCTTCATTGCCCGTTTCATCCACTCTGTTAATGAAGTGGAGGGGGTCGGTGGTCAGGTCGGCTACCGCCTTCCTCTTTTCCTCTCTGATACCTGCCATGTCAGATTTGTGCAAACAAGGAAATACGGGGTTTTGCAAAGTTTTGTATGTGTATTCTTTTTTATATCTAGAAGGAACTAAAGTTTTAACTAGAAAATTCCTCACAGACGGCGCCAAATTGTTTGACCAAAAAGTTTTAAGCCTTTTTGTTAAACCAATTAAATAAGAAGATAATGGGTAAATCCTAGTTAAATATAATAAATCCTAGATCTGAGGTTAATAGATATCAGAAATATGAAACTGCATTCAAAGCTATTAAATTCCAAGGGGTGATTAATGATGTCATTATGAATGGATGAGGGAACAATGGAGAACAATAAATTTGATAAATGACAATAAATGTAAATAGAGATAATGATTCATCCAAATATTCAATGAGGTGGATGGTTCTCTCTCCAACAATGATGTGAATCAACTAAACGTGGGAATATCAAAAGTGTTCCCGGATCTGATGTAGGAAATGCTTTAGATCGACAACAAATCGAACCTTTTAAAACGACAATGTTTGTAGTTACTTCCGAGTCAACTTTTCTAGAGAGTGTTTATCATATTACATATTACATGCCCCTTTCTTCTCTCTTGCTACATATACGGGACACTTCCCTTACCTAACTGAAAGTACACAAGTTCAAAGAATATTCTTTTAAAATATCTTACTACAAAACTAGTCGTTTGGACTGATTCGAGTATTCGACCTTATCTACTCGTCTCGCCAATATATCCGCTCCTAAGCACGACCTCAGCCTAATCGGCCCTCAATCGTTATTTCTTAGGCGAAACTCCTTTGATCAGATTTTGACCCATACAATTCCAAGCAAAGGTTGGTTAGGCCATTACCAGCCGCTGAACTCTCGTCTCATGGACGAAAGATGGTGTAGTCAGTCGATTCCCTGACCTTGAAAGCTGAACAAAAAGACGTAATCTCTTTAGAGAAAAAATTCATTGTAAAAATGTCAAAAGAACAGCAAATTACTACCGTGGATCATAATGTCAAGATGCCGGATGTCACGGGCACGGTCGAGCATAATGTAAGAAAGCATTCACTAATCAGGGGCGGAGGTAGTGTAGTAGCTACAGGTCCGGATGAATACAATAGCTTTTGGTTAGACCTTGTATTTTTATTAGAAAATTCATTAAATATGTAAAAATATTTAATTGTGAACCCAGTAACTACAGTGAGCTAGGATTCAGTGATAAATTCAGAACCCATAAGCTTCAAATTCTGACTTCTCCTCTGAGGCTGATGGTCAGGATGCCAAGAGATGCAAGATGGAATATGGTCAGAACATTCAGACAACAGCTATTTCAGCTTCCATGGAACATCCTAGTTCTGCTCTTGTCCAGACTGGACGAAACACCCATTACAGTCAAAGTTGTGTATAAAGATGATGTAACATTCCAGACTTTAGACAGATTCTCACATTGATAAAATACAAAAAGAATGTTAGATATACAAATTAACAAGTCTTAAATCTTAGTGACGCGTTTTAAATCCGTAAGGACCTAGGCCTAGAGCGAATAATATCATTAACGGGTTGGGCCGTTACAGATACATCATAAAATTTCAGCTCTTACTTTCTTATTAAGTGCCGTGATAAGGATGATAATTTTGATTTCAGTAGACAATGATACAAATAAGATTTGGACCATCTTTTGTTGTATCCTATTATTAAATACGATTTATCTTATATAAATTGCTCTTAAGGAATTTTTAGGTAATTTGCTTTATTTTCTAGATTACAAATCCGCATTTCCCAGAAGAGTTACTTGCAGTTATCTTTTAGATAATTTAACAATATAAAAATTTATTTACACTATCAGTATCGCTAGATCGTTTAAAATTTATTGTGATAATTTACAACATCAAAGATACTATTACAACTTAAATCTCTACAAAAACAAAACAACCCCAAAAACAACATTCTTAGTATACGTAGTCCCATAGAGGATAGTATATACGCAGATCTTACTCCTATCGTGTGCAGGTAGAGTAGGTGTTTCCGATGGACGCTCGGCTCAAGAAAAGACACAACAGTACAATAAAACCAACACTCATCTTCTACTAAACAAAGGGAACCAACGTTCATGCAAAGTACTATGGTGAGAAATCATAAACACAAGAAATACAAGCAAAATTCCCACACCAACAGGTGATCCACCAAATCTATGAAACGACTCTTTTTCTGGCAAAGAAATAAACAACGGAACGCGCTCTTTATTTTCACTGCTCAACAAATGAACCACAAGCAAAAGAACCAAAGGAAAAATCATGAGAAAAATCTTTATTTTATGTATAAAATCCTCGAAAATTGGCTCGTAGTTGATGTACCAAGTGAAGAACAAGAAGAAGAAGATGATAGCGAGGAAAAATGTGAAATATAGAGGTAAAGAGAAGTATTCTAGGTAGTCATAATAAGAGTAGTTGTTGTAATATCTAGCCATGGTTTCATAATCAAGAAAATGTTGAAATAATGATGAAGGGAAGAGATTTATTATAAGGTTTTTATATGTAAAAAGTGAGGAAATGAAGGTAAATTAGAAAAGAGTTTTAAGGTTTGAATTGAAGTGTTCTAGAATCAACTAGTTTTTGCTTTTACTGTGAGAAGCAAAGGTGTTTTTTTTGGAGTGAAGATGGATATTTGAGATGTACAACCCCATTCTTTAAACAGAGTTCCACATGGACAAAACGCAAGAGGGATGTTGGGTATATAAGTTGACAAACCTTTGACCCTAGTAACACGCTTTAAACCCGTGAGGGCCCAGACCCAGAGTGGAAAATATCACTAGTAGGCTGGGCTGTTACATATGGTATCAGAGTCACTCTTGTGTCAGCCTTGCGGATGTTAGGTCAGAGTTCCGCTGAGTTTAGGCAAATCTCGGTTATGCAGCAAACCCAGATCCAGAGCGGACAATATCACTAGCGAACTGGATTGTTACATGAGAGGAATTCATTCATGATTAGTTTAATTAAATTCTTGATTTTTTGGTCTATTATGTTTTGATTTTTATAATAAATTGTATATATTTTGAGTGTATTTTAATTTATTTTTACATGTTATTTATTTAAATAATCAGATAATATAAGCCTCTCCATATTATTTAAATTATTATGCAATTTTGCATATTGTATAACTTAAAATTTTAAAATAATGCAGCTAAATATCTAAAGTAGTACAAAATTATATTATCCACACATTTGTATGCTTCCAAAATTTTTGAATTTTAAATTTCATGGCTTAGATTTCACTAATGTACAGTGAGTAATTCTAAAGAAAATGCCACATGGAACCGACCATGAATAATGCTATTGAAAAAGGGGCAGAATAATGTAGAAAAAAGTAGAATATTTTGTGGGAAAAGTGAACATAAAGATTTGAATTGATATACTCTTTCTCGTTGTTTCTAATATATCTTCTTTTGTAAATAAAGTCCCCCCCCCCCCCCCCCCTATTT
>ML289897.1:16240-39086 GCA_005239495.1 Nicotiana undulata | reverse complement strand
CCCCCCAAAAAAAAAAAAAAACAACCAACTATACAATCACCTAATATATAAGAAAATATCTCAATTGTTTAGTGGTTTTGAATAAAATATCATGAACGATAAAGCAATCTTTTAGAAATTTAAATCATACGAAGAAAAACCGAAATTGTGAAAATATGAGGGGTGCGAGATGAAATAAATATTAGGAACACGTAAAAACGTAGATTTGATGAAACTTCCTAGCTAGAACACACGACAATATAGCTAGCTTTGGAGTATACACAAAAGAAAGATGATAGTTTAAAAGTGGAATTATGATGATGAATACATGACAAAATGGTAATGATAGTTTATGTGCCCGTTTGGACATAAAATATTATGGAATTTTTTTTAAAGAATATTTATTTATTTTCGAAATCAATATTTGTTCATAAAAAATTTAATTTCACTTGAACTTGTGGAAACTTTTGAAAATTTGGAAAACTGCAAAAAGCTGTCTTCACTCGAATCACTCACAAAATTTCAAAAACAATCCAAACTGAAATTTATGTCCAAACACAACTCTAAATTTCAAATACCATTTTCACTTGAAAAAAAAAAGTTCACCATTTTTTCGAATTTTACAATTCTTATGTCCAAACACCTACTATGTTTGTACGACTTTCCAAAAATGTTGTCGTATTAGTGTCGGATTCTTCAAAATACACTATTCTTGAAAGATTTGACACACACCAAGTAGTATTTTTGAAGATGATGATACTACTACTAGTACTGTTTTGTTGTTGTTGTTGATGTTATTGTTGCCGTAGTTGCTGCTAATAATAATAATAATAATAATAATAATAATAATCTATATACTATATTAAAAGTACGAAAGCCCTAAGCGAAATGTCGTTCGCCTTTTTTACCCTTTACAAATATATTATATGTTGGATAAAATAGTAATTTAAGTTATTTGCCTAAAATTTAGGGCTTCAATATTAATTATATTTTGTATATCCAATACTTCCTTATTTAAAATAGGTATTGACTCTAATTTGTAGGACTTCAGAATCAATTACTGAAATTTTACCTTAAAGAATCATACTAAAAGAAATAAAAAACCAACAAACACACTTTTACCACGTATGTTTTCCCATTTCGTTTATTAATAAGAGATAATGTACCTATTATGTTTTAGTTCTAGAATATTTGATAAAATACCTATAGCAAAAGACTAAAAGTAAAACTAACCTTTTCATTTCAAACTTATCTTTATAAACGAAACAAAAATCTGATGTCCATCCAAATTAATGTTAATTATTATAAAAATACTTTCTTTAATAAGTCATTTAATTTTTATAACTTTTAGAAGTTTAAAATGAATAAAACTTTTATTTATTAAATTTTTTATTATTTGGATTGAAAGTCCTAATATTTAGAACTTTAAAAATATAAAATTTTACTTTATATAGATCATGCACTTAAATTACGCGAGATGCCTTATGCACGTGACTGCCTTTTTTTTTAAATTCTAATTCTAAGTCATTCTCTGGAGTAAATATGTCATGAATGAGTCTTTTTTCAAATTTAAATGCTCTCTGAAGCTTGCTTTAGTATCCTTTTGTTTTTATTTTTTTTTCATTGCTATTTAATTTGATTTTGTGATCATATGAAAGATGTAGATTATTAGTTGCCTGAATATATATTTCAAATTCTATCCTTCAACACTATTTAGATTTTTAAGGACTTGTTCTTGCTGAAACTGAAAAAGGAAGCATGATAATTGGTGAAATTAAATTTATAATATTATTAAATTAAAATATATTTTAAGTTGAATTATTGACTTATTATTGAGGATTTTTATAAGACGTTCTTTATTTACTGAGTTATTATACATGATTAACTTATATGATCATCTTTAGGGACTTATACTTTTATTTTATTATTTAAACACAAATTTATATATATATATTAGTACTCATTGAAATAAAATATACAGACTAGTAATAATAATAAATGCCTTTTGAGTTCTAGTAAGACTCGAGATCTTTTATATACTATGTACTACTGATCAAGTAAAGCCAAAAAGAGAAGACGTGAATGATCAACAACTTAAAAGAAATTTTACACACTCAGCTCATTTTATTAACTCTATACAAATTATTATTAATTTTTAATTTTTTGAAGAATTACCCACTAATATACATGGGAAAATCGGGGAAGCAATTGCTTACCATTTTCTTTTAGAGAAAATTGATTGTGAAATCGTATATTGTCGTACTATAACCAGTAGCGGAGTCGCATGTATTTAATAACCGACACACCTTCATCAAAAATTACATTATATAGTTAGATAATTTTTGTTATATTTTTTATATTATATATTAACATTTCTTAGCTTATTACATATGTCTACTTTCTCTTAATTCAAATTCTGGTTTCACCACTGACTATAACACATTATTTTATAGTTTACAACTTTCCCAGTCACGACGTCACATGGTCACAAAGATGGTGAATTTGTTAGGATCGAAATAATCAGGTATCGTGCGGGAGCTAGTAAAGCAAACCTTGAACGACGATAAATCCAACAACAAAAGAGAAATTTATCAAAAGACACAAACATTTAACGTAGTTCGGTCAATTGACCTACATCCACGGCGGAGATGAGCAATAAACTATCCACTATAATAAAAGGGAGTACAAAATATTGAGAGAATAACCTCACGAAGAGGCAAACACAAGTGACACACTAACATTTGTCCCGTAAATTTCTCCCCCTAAACGCGACTCTCAAACCACATATGGCTACATTGTGGATGCTACTGAATGAGAAGGAATGATCCTCGATTTATAGAAGTTCAAATATTTTCCTGCAAGAAAAAGGACTAGCCAAATATGGAAGAATTATTTCCTTCTATAAAAAGGAAAACCCAATTATACTAAATATATTATCCTTTCCTTTAAGAATTAGAAAAACCAAACATGGTAAGAAAATCAGGACAACCTCTAACACAATTAACCACCCTTCATCGAAAAATTGCACTGTGTAAACATTACGCTTTAGAGATATATAACACATATTGAACACTCTTTGTCAGATTTTTTTTTCTTCACTTCTTTCAAATTTAAATACTCTTAATAAAATATCTAATTTCGCCACTGCTTCCCATACCTATTGAGCTATCGTATGAATAAGGATCTCTATCTTCTTTCCCATTCTCCTCACCATTATATATATCCACTCTTCTCCAATCTATTTTTTCCTACAAACAAGAACCAAAAATAAGCTTTTTGCAACCGCTAAAAAACAGAAAAATGGGCTCTTTGGTAGGGCATGTAGCACCAGGTGTTGGCTTCTTTTTTATTGGTATTTGGCATTTGTTTAACCATATTAAATTACATATTTTGCACCCAAAATCCTACACTTCAATTCCATGGTTTCCAACTCCAAAACTAAGGTATTTTGAACTTTTCTTGATTATGTTTGGTACCATTATTTCAATATCTATGGAACTTTTTATAGGTCCAGAAAAACACCAACCTCTAGATATTGATGGAACTATTCCATCTAATCATCTTAGAAGTTTTGAACATTCAAACATCTCCCTAACTTTCTTTGTATATGCACTTTTCTCCATCATCTTTGACAAAGTTACACTTTCACCCCAAGTCCAATATGGATTTACACAATTTCTTGCATCCATTGCTTTTGGCCAAGAATTTCTTCTCTTCCATCTTCACTCAACTGATCATATGGGTGTTGAAGGACAATATCATTGGCTTCTCCAAATAATTATTTTTGTGACTTTAGTCACTACACTTTTGGGAATTCCTTTTCCTAATAGTTTCTTGAATAGTTTTGTGAGATCTTATAGTATTATGTTTCAAGGAATTTGGTTTATGGTCACAGGAATCATGGTTTGGACCCCAGAGTTTATTCCAAAAGGTTGTGTTTTAAAATCAGATGATGGTCATGAAGTTGTTACATGCCATAATATTGAAGCCCTTGAAAGAGCAAAATCATTGATAAATATACAATTTAGTTGGTATTTAGTTGGGGTTACTATTTTTGTAGTCTCTATTTACTTGGTTCTAATCAAGAATATTTATCCAGAGAAAATTGAGTACCAATTTTTAGCAAGCAAGTTTGAGGATGAAAAAGGTTTAGAAGATGTTGAAGCTCAAGAAAAAAGCCAAATTGATAAGAGGTTTGTTGAAATGGGAAAAATGTTTTCTCTTTGAAATATGGAAAGCTAAAAGACAAGAAGGGATATAATGTTGGAAAATAAGACAAAGGAATAAAACAATTTGTTGCTAGGGTTGTGTTGTATATTATTTACTGTGCCAAAATATCTAATTGTAAACTAAGTTGATGCAAAAATATACCCAAAAATAAATATTATAAATAAATAAAGATATGTGTCCCCCCTTTATTTTTTACTATTAATAGACATGTATAGTTAATTATTTTTTATTTAAGGATCTAAATTTTGATTCAATTTTATTAAGACGTCTTCCCCATACACGATTCGACTCCGATATAACCCACGGTACCTAGCCAAATAGTTGCATGTTCTCGAGGATGTTAAAAGTTAAATTATTATGCATTGACGGTACGCAATAATAACATCAGGATAAGATGGTCGTATACGGTTAAAATCGGGCCATTCGATTTTATTATTTGACTGAGACTAAGGAATGTATCCAAGGTAGGTCACGTAAGAAATCAGACCGAGGCACGAGGACAAGGTATCGAGTTCGAAATTCGAGGTACCGTCGAGACCGAGACCGGTAAGAATCGAAACCAAACAAGGTAGACATCGAGCAAGACTGAAGATTGCAGAAGGCGAGATATCCGTCACTGATCGACAATCATGGCGGAAATCTCGGAACGGATCGAATCAAGAGCGGTTGTTTAGTTAATCATGAGATTTCCTCTTGTAATTAGAATTGTATCATAAGTAGAATTCCTCTACTATATCAAGTGAAGTTCTAATCATTTGTAGGATACATTATTCACACATATCAAAGCAATATAACACTCTCACTCCTTTATACATTCTTGATCGTTAGTTTACTTTCTGCTTCATTACTTTAGCATCAGTCACTTCGAGGGCACTCTAACTCGAAGGCTGAATTGTATTTCAACACTGATTTGCTTTATTTTATTGTCAAATTTCTATTATTAATCTTCATATTTATCAATTGGTATTAGGTGAAATCACGTGTCCTTAAAACCACATCATAAGTTTAATTGTTATCCAATTTTAAAGGTAAACAGTTTGGTGCCCACCGTGGAACTAAGGATAATAGTGATTGCTTAATACTAATTATGATAACACACACTACTTTATGCTTGTTCTCGTAAGTATTTTTTGATTTCAGGATAAACATGTCAAACTCACAAGTAGCACCAACACATGGTGATAATAGCCTCATATTTCACGGGGAAAACGATAATATAGCCACCCCAGGGATCGAAGTTCCTCAAGCTGACCTCGAGGGAGTACCAATTGCAAATACCGTTGATGTTAGTTCACATGTTGCCCTAAATGCAAATCTGGGCATTGATCCCAAAGGTAGCGTACGCAGGGAAGTTTGATCAGGTAGTCAAGGTACGCATGGCAGAGACGATGGTAGAGTCAGCCTTCAGCTGATACTTGAGATGTTGCAGGCTCAGCAAGCTACTATAGCAATACTGCAAAACCAGAACCATGCACCAAGTAGGCTTGAACCTGAGCCCCCACTAGAAGTTGTTCACATGGTTGAAACTGTATCGGAGAGATCAAACGCCAAGGAATCAGGGACTAACCCTGCCATTATGAAAATGCTCGAGGAGCTCACTAAACATATTGAATTAGGAAAAAAGAAAATCGAGGCAAATGACAAAAGGTAGAAACATACAACTCCCCGGTTGACCAAATACCGGGGACACCACCGATTCTAAAGGATTTGGATTCGAAGAAGTTCGTGCAGAAGCCTTTCCCTCCAAGTGCGGCTCCGAAGCCCATCCTAAAAAAATGCCGCATGCCAGAAATTCCCAAATACAATGGGACAACCTACCCTAATGAGCATTTTCACTTTTTATACATGCGCAATAAAGGGGAATGACTTAGAAGATGATGAGATTGAATCCGTTCTACTTAAAAAGTTTGGAGAAACTTTATCGAAAAGGGCAATGATATGATACCACAATTTGTCGCCCAATTCCATCGATCCTTCGTCATGCTAGCATATTCCTTCGTGAAGGCACACGCCGGAGCAATAAAGGTTGCGACTAGGAATTCGGACCTCTTCAAAGTGAAACAAAAGGACAACAAAATGTTAAGGGAATTCGTATCTTAGTTCCAGATGGAACGCATGGACCTACCCCCGATCACATATGATTGGGCTATTCAAGCTTTTACTCAAGGTTTGAATGAACGAAGTTCGGTGGCATCACGACAGCTAAAACAGAATTTAATTGAATATCCAACGATGACCTGGGCCGATGTACATAATCAGTACCACTCAAAGATCAGGGTCGAGGATGATCAATTTAGGACCCCTTCTGGTTTTGTTTACCCATATAGGCTCGTCGGCAGAATTCAAAGGGACATCGATAGAAAACCCCGATCAAACAGAGATCGGTATCAACCATACATTGCAAATCGTAAAAATAGCGGCCCAGTACGTAATCCCATTCGAAATGATCGAAGGAATGATCGAGGAAAGAGCTCCCAAGGGCTCATGAGTAAAAATGGCTTCGATAAACATGTCGTGCCCACAGAAGCACCACGACTATCATAATACAACTTCAACATTGACGCATCAGGTATTGTATCAGCCATTGGACGGATCAAAGATACTAGATGGCCCGGACCCCTATAGACCGATCCAGCTCAAAGGAACGCTAATCAAATATGCAAATACCATGGTACCCATGGTCATAGAGCCGAAGACTGCAGACAACTAAGGGAGGAGGTGGCCCGTCTATTCAACGAGGGTCACATGATCGTTGGTGGGGTCGATATTCCACAAGGGCCCGTGGTGTCGATCACTAGGGAAAAACAAACTCAAGACTATGTACCGGAAGTCACCTTGTCGTTCAATGACGAGAAAGAAGAGGGAATCTCACAACCCTACAATGATGCAATGGTAATATCTATCCTTATGAATAAAATTCAGGTTAAATGTGTTTTAATTGATCCAGGAAGCTCGACCAATATTATTCGATCGAGGGTCGTAGAGAAGCTCGGTCTACAGGACCAGATCATGCCCGCAGCTCGAGTTCTCAATGGTTTGAATATGGCGAGTGAAACTATGAAGGGTGAAATCATCTTTCCAGTAAATGTAGCCGGAACCATTCAAGAAACAAAATTCCATGTGATCGAGGACGACATGAGATACAACGCCCTGCTCGGGAGACCCTAGATTCATAACATGAGGGTGGTCCATTCAACTCTTCACCGAGTTCTCAAGTTCCCAACACCATAGGGGATAAAAACAATGTATGGGGAGCATCATGCTGCCAAAGAGACGTTTGCGGCGGATGAAGTGATACCGGTATCGACAATCTCATTAACAAAGGGATCGGAGTCCAAAGGAAAACATGAAGCTAAATAGCAACCACATGCACCAGCCTCAACTCAGTTGGAGAAGCAGGGAACGGATGAGGACATTGACTACTGGATCCCTCGATCCTTCATCATTCTCGAGGATTTCGACGCCACCAAATCGACAGTCGAAGAGCTGGAACAAGTCATTCTAGTCGAATACCTGCCGAAACGAAAGGTATACTTGGGCAGGGGAATAACTCCCAAGATCAGGAAAAAACTTATTCGATTTCTTTTGGATAACATGGATTGTTTTGCTTGGTCCCGCCTATATATGAAAGGGATCCTACCGGATATCACTACACATCAACTGACCTTGGACCCGAAGTTCCACCTAGTAAAACAAAAGAGAAGGCTTCAGTTCGAGGTAAAACATACATTCATCAAGGATGAGGTAACCAAACTTCTCAAAATAGGATACATTCGGGAGGTAAAATGTCATGAATGGTTAGAAAACGTAGTTGTAGTCCCTAAAAGGGAAAATACACTTAGAATGTGCGTAGACTATAAGGATTTAAACAAAGCATTCCCTAAAGATTCCTTCCATTTGCCGAATATCGATCTCATGATATGCCATGACCGGCCACGAGATCCTTAAATTTCTCGATGCCTACTCCGGGTACAATCAAATACAAATGAACCCGAAGGATCAGGAAAAGACTTCATTCAACACTAAATACGACACCTATTGTTATAATGTAATGCATTTGGACTAAAAAATGCTGGTGGTACTTATCAACTCCTAGTAAATCGAATGTTCGAAGAACAAATAGGTAAATCAATGGAGGTTTATATTGATGATATGCTAGTTAAGTCCCTGCGAGCAGAGGACCATTTGAAACATTTTCAGGAGACCTTAGACATACTAAGGAAGTATAACATGAAGCTCATCCCGGAGAAATATGCATTCGGGGTCGGTTCGGGAAAGTTTCTCGGCTTTATGGTATCAAAACGGGGAATCAAGATCAACCCCGATAACATCAAGGCAATCGAAGATATCACGGTCGTGGATAATGTTAGGGCAGTACAAAGGTTAATAGGGCGCATAGCCACCTTAGGCCAATTCATTTCGAGATCCTCAGATAGAAGTCCCCGGTTCTTCTCATTGCTTAAAAAGAAGAACAATTTCGCATGGACCCCGGAATGCCAATGAACATTGGAAGAACTAAAACGGTACCTCTCGAGCCCTCCACTACTTCATACTCCGAAAGCGGACGAGCAACTCTACATATACTTAGCAGTCTCGGAAATCGCGGTAAGTGGGGTCCTAGTTCGAGAAGAGCAAGGTACACAATTTCTTGTTTACTATGTTAGTTGAACCTTAGGTGAGACCGAGACCCGTTACCCGTACTTAGAAGAATTAGCGCTTTCTCTAATAAGAGCCTCTAGGAAATTAAAACCATATTTTCAATGTCACCCAATTTGCGTGGTGACTACCTATCCCCTTCGCAATAGTTTGCATAAGCCCGAAATCTCTGGCCGATTGGACAAATGAGCCAACGAGATCAGCGGGTATGATATCGAGTATCAACCTCGAACGACATCAAGTCTCAAATCTTGGCAGACTTCGTGGCAAACTTTACGCCAGCTCTCATACCCGAGGTTGAAAAGGAACTATCATTAAAATCAGGTACATCATCGGGGGTGTGGACCCTCTTCACAGACGGTGCTTCAAACGTGAAGGGGTCCGGGCTAAGCATCGTTTTGAAGCCGCCCATAGGTAATACAATTAGACAAGTAATCAAAACTTCCAAGTTAACTAACAATGAGGCCGAGTATGAGGCCATGATTGCAGGTCTCGAGCTAGTTAAGAGTTTGGGAGCAAAGTTCCTCGAGGCCAAATGTGACTCCCTACTTGTGGTAAACCAAGTCAATAGAGCTTTTGAGGTTAGAGAAGGCCAAATGCAGAGGTACTTGGACAAACTACAGGTGGCTCTGCATCGATTCAAAGAATGGACCCTGCAGCACGTACCTCGAGAGGAAAACAGCGAGACCAATGCCCTTAATAATTTGGGGTCATCGGTCGAAGATGACAAGTTTAGCTCGGGGACTGTCGTACAACTTTTGAAGTAAGTAATCGAAGAAGGCCATGGGGAAATAAAATCCACAAGTCTGACCTGGTATTGGAGGAATAAGTATATAGAATACCTAAAGAACGGGAAGCTCCCATCGGATCCTAAGGAATAGAGGGCTCTACGCATGAAGGCCGCACGGTTCACATTGGCCGAGGATAGAACACTGTATCGAAGGATGTTCGATGGACCGTTAGCAATATGTTTAGGTCCAGGAGATACCCTATGTCCTATGGGAAATTCATGAAGGCACTTGCAGAAATCATTCTGGTGCCGAGTCATTGGTTCACAAAGTCATCAGAGTAGGATACTATTGGGCCGATATAGGAAAGGATACAAAAGTGTTTGTTCGAAAGTGCGACAAATGTCAAAGGTATGCGCCAATGATTCACCAACCCGAGGAGAAACGCCACTCAGTCTTATCCCCATGGCCGTTCATGAAATGGGGAATGGATATCATCGGCCTTCTCTCATCAGCCCCAGGTAAAGCTCAATTCATTTTGTTTATGACTGACTATTTCTCTAAATGGGTTGAAGCACATGCCTTTGATAAAGTCAGAGAAAAAGAAGTCATAGACTTCATCGGGGACCACATTATGTGTCGATTCGGGATGCCTGTCGAGATCGTATGCGACCATGGGAAGAAATTCGTCGGCAGCAAAGTGACAAAGTTTATCGAAGACCACAAGATAAAAAGAATTCTATCAACGCCATATCATCCTAGTGGGAACGGATAGGCAGAATCGACAAACAAGACCATCATTCAAAATCTAAAGAATAAATTGACCGACACTAGTGGAAAATAGAGAGAAATATTTCCCGAGTTCCTTTGAGCGTACCGTACAATGTCAAAATCCAGTACGGGGACAACACCGTTCTCTTTAGTCTATGGTGTCGAAGCTCTGATCCAGGTCGAAGTGGGGGAACCTAGCTTCCGGTTTCGGTATGAAACGGAAGAGTCAAATCACGAGGCTATGAATACAAGACTCAAATTTCTAGATGAAAGACGGGAAGCCGCCCTCGTTCGAATGGCTGCACAGAAACAACGGATTGAAATGTATTAAAACCGAAGAGCCAATCTTCGAAACTTTAAGATCGGGGACTTAGTTCTGAGAAAAGTCACCTTCAATACTCAAAACCCGAACGAAGGAAAACTTGGCCCAAACTGGGATGGACCATATCAGGTCCTTGATATCATCGGAAAAGGATCCTACAAACTTTCCACGATGAACGGTGAGCAATTACCAAACAATTGGAACATATCACTCCTCAAATGATATTACTGCTAAGGTATGACCTTCTCCATTTTCATTTATATTTTATACTAACCAATTGTAGGTGTTCAATCGAAGACATCGAGGGATTCTTCAACATAAAGTCCTTAGGTCTGAAAGAACGCATTGCACTCTTTTTTCCTTAGATCGATTTTTGTCCCAAATGGGTTTTTCCAGTGAGGTTTTTAACGAGGAAACCATTATTCGTGCTAATTTAGAGCAGTTCAATAGTATCCGGGACTTCTTTACAATCAACCTCGAATATTGGGGGGCAGCACCATCGAATGACAACTTTGTTACAATGAAAGTACTTCGTGTCAACATGGTCTCTATAGGTAAATTTTGTATGTAAGGGCCAAATGGTCGAACGAACCGTGGCCATGTAGATTACTAGAGCCCTAATGGAAAACATGTACGCATATATAATCTATTGAGAGTTTCCTTGCCAAATATTTCATGTCTTATAGAAATTTTTACTTTACAATTTCATACTTCTGATTTATTATGGAAACAGGCTTAAGGGCCGATCACAACTGAAGTTCAAAAAACTAACCCCACACTCGGGGATTGCCGCCCGAAAAATTGACGTAATCAAATTACTAAAGCCTCGAGATCGTAAGACCTTAAAAAGGCAATCCTCGATTTTATAGGCCACGTCCATCCAACTCGAGGAATGATACTTCGAACAAGTTCAAAGTGTAACCGGGAAACAAGCCCAAGAGGCAAATCCCAAGCTAAAGGCTGCGGCCAAATTATCATGGTTCAGAGACGTTTGAATTCCATAGTAAAATAGGCCTTCGAATATTTTCACAAAACTGGTTTAAAAGGCTACCCTCAGCAAAATTACAAAGGTTTTCGATAACATCAACCCTCGAAAACCCTAAGGGGTACCGAATTGTTCTAACTCTCAAGAAATTTTATTTAATGCTAAGGCATAACGAAACAAAGGGTTTCGATAGCACCAACCCTTGAAAACCCTAATGGGTACATATTTATCTCGTGCTAAGGCATAGCAAATTTTTATATGGTTAACTTTTTAAGTTGAAAAGGAAAAAACGTCATTCTTTCTTAAGGCCATATCGGCCTAATTCAAGAGCCTAAGGGCCATTTTATTTTTGAGTTCGAGAGATCATCCTCACTCAACTAAAACCTAAGGGTCACCCTACTTCGAGTTCTAGCAATTACTTAATCGATTGTAGAGACTACACTAGTGCAACTTCGATCAAATTGCCTGAGCTTCGAACTTATGAATTAAATTTTCATAAGGCATGAATGTAACAATATTTTCACAAGGCAGAAAATGAAATAAAGACAAGTCGAAAAGAAAAGAGATCTTATATATATATATATATATATATATATATATATGAGGATATTTACAAGGACCGATCAGGGTCCTACACAAAAGATCAAAAGAGAAAAATCCTAAGGTTCCTAACTATTCTCGGGGCAACTTCTTCTTCATCGGGGTCCCCCTCTATCGATACCGACGTTCATCATCATCATCTGAGGAGACCGGTGTGCTAGCACCAGCTTTGAGCCCTTTGGCTTTTTCTATCTCGTTAGTGAGGTCGAAACCTCGGGCATGGATCTCCTCAAGGATTTCCCCCCAAGATTGACACTTGGCGAGTTCGGCAACCCAGTGTGCTCGAGTTTGAGCAGTCTCAGAAGTCTCTCTTGCTTGGGCTTGAGCAGCTTCAACATCGAACCGGTACACGACCATGACCGCCTCAACATCGGCCTTAGCTTTTCCAGCCTCAGATCTGGCCTTTGCAAGTTCGGCGGCCAACTGAGCCTCGAGCTCCTTAATTTTCTTATAATGACAGTTGGGCCCGAGCAACCTCCTTCTCTAAGGCAAGGCGATCCATATTTTGTTTCCATCCCAAGGTCTCCGCCTCCATCTATAACGACCCAGTCGGTCGTTCCGAGAGTTTAGCCTTATTTCCCCTATTTCTGCTTCATTTTGTGTCGTTCAGCTCTTGTGTGTTTTGTTGGGTTGGTTGGCTCGGGTTCGGAGTGGTCGTGGTGAGAACTGAGACACTTAGTCTCTTAAATTGACCTAATAGTTGAAACAGTCAACTGGGAGTTGACTTATTGGTAAACGACCTCAGAATGTAGATTTTATGGATCTTATAGCTTCGTTAGGTGATTTGGGACTTTGGAGTGTGTTCGGAATGTGGTTTTGATGTCCAGTGTAGAATTAGGCTTCAATTGGCAAAAGTTGGTTTTTGGCGATTTCCGGTCGGCAATGGAAAATAGGCTATCGGGGTCGGAATGAAATTCCGGAAGTTGGAGCAGGTTCGTAGTGTCATTTTGGACGTGTGTGCAAATTTTAAGGTCATTCGGATGTGTTTTGATTGATTTCGGCATCGTTGGTGATTTTCGGAAGTTTTAGGAATCTTAGGCTTGAATCATGGGTTGAATTGGAGTTTTGATGTTATTATGGGTGTTCCGAAGGTCCGACTAAGTCTGGGTGATCATTTAGGACTTGTTTGTATTTTTGGTTGGGGTTCCGAGGGGCTCGGGGTGTTTTCGGATGAACATCGGGGAGTTTTGCAAAGTGAAAAGAGTGTTGGTGTGAAGGTTTCTCATGTTTCTGCACCTGCGGATAGGGGGCCGCAGGTGCGGGCCCATAGAAGCGGACACTCTTCGCAGGTGCGGATTTTTGTAGGCTGGAGGAGTTTCGCAAGTGCGAGGTTTTAACCGCACCTGTGAAGCCGCAGATGCGGAATTTTGAGCGCAGGTGCGGAGGCTTGGCTTCTAAGTGTTTTCCGCAAGTGCACACCTGGGACCGCAGGTGCGGGTCCGCAGCTGCGCGTAAATGGCCGCAGGTGCGGGACCACTAGACATAAGGGTATATAAGCCAGCCTTCGCGAATTTGAACCATTTCTTCAATATTTTCATCCGGGATTAAGCTTTGGGAAAGGGTTTTGAAGGAGGAAATCAAGAGAACTTCATTGAGGTAATATATTTGAACCTAAAACTCATTCCTATGCAATTTTTGGACTGATTTAGGGTGAATTTGTGGGGAAAATCAGTGTTAAATTGGGGGTTAGGGCTTGGAAGAACTTGAGACTTTGATTGAAGAATTGAAGGGGAAATTGTTGTCCGATTTTGATGTTCTTGGTATGTATAGAATCGTGGGAGGATAAGGATTCCGATTTTGTAATTTTTATCGAATTCCGAGACGTGGGCCCCGGGTGTCGTGGCCAATTTCGAGAATTGTGCCTAATTGTGATAATTTTCGAATGGGTTTCATCTCCTTAGCATATTTTGATGTTATTATTCTGATTTTGATAGACTCGGAGCATTTGGGATCCGATTCGAGAGGCAAGAGCATCGCGGAGTAGTTTTCGGACTAGTTTGAGATAAGTAACGATTGTAACTCTAGACCTGAGGGTATGAAACCCCCTGATATTTTACATTGCTTTGGTAAAAGAGGTGACGCACATGCTAGGTGATGAGAGTGTGGGCGTGCACCGATGGGGATTGTGACTTGGTCCGTCCCGTAGCGACTATTAAGCCACGTGTTTGATTTGGAACCTTATGATATCATGTGATTTTGAAACTTATACTTATTTATGGGTTGTATGCCATGCTTGGGGCCTTGTGCCCACCTGTTTTAGACCCTCAGGGGTAATTTTCTACTATTCTCACTTTCTTTTGGTAGAAAATTTATGAACTCAGTCATGCTTTATATCTGTTGTTGTTATCACCCTATTTTAAAATACTGAGAGGTATTTTGGGCTGAGTCCCGTGAGTTGAGATGAGTTGCCTGAGTGGCTTGAGAGAATGACTGAGTGGGGCCGAGAGCTGAGTATGTGAGGATATTTATGGATCGCGCTGCACGCCGCATCAGATATTATTTGAATCGGGTTGCACGCCACATCATATATATATTGGATCGGGCTGCACGCTGCAACAATATAGCGCTTGTGTTGTAGGAGCCCCTCCCGGAGTCTATACACCCCTAGTGAGCGCAGTCGACTATAATTTGGATCGGGTCGCAGCAGATATTAGATGGATCGGGATGCATGCCGCAGCGTATGTTATGTGGATCGAGTTTCACGCCGCAACGGTTATGTGTATTCATGGTACTTGTTGAGTGAGAGTGCTGAGTGTGAGCATTAACATGTTCTAGTTGAGTCACGAGTCACTGAGAGACCCTATTTATGAGTGATATGGTTCCCAAGAGGCTATAAATTGTGAGATCATTCTTTTGCACTCATTTTACGGTGAGTCTCTGTAATAAACGTTGAGTTAATATTTTATGCAAGTTTAAATGGGGAAAACTGGAGTTTGCAAGTTATTTGGAAAATGTATACTTTGGATTTACTCTATTTGTTTTCACTAGCACATGTTTTTATGAAATTATCACTTTTAAATGCTCGTCACTGCACTCAAGTCCTTAGTTACTTTGGTTACTTACTGAGTTGGCGTACTCACGTTACTCCCTGCACCTTTGTGTGCAGATCCAGGTACCGGGCCAGCGCGCTAGTTGGCTTCTCACATGATTTGGAGTTTTATCAAGGATAGAGGTAGTTGTTCAGCGTTCACAGCTTGCCTTATTTCCTTTCTTAGTTTATAGATTTCGAGTATTCCTTGGATTGTGCTAGTAGAGGCTTGTTATCTGATATTGTATTTACCTCTTTAGTTGCTCATGATAGTTGATTCCGGATACTTGACTCTTTTTTGTATTATTACTGTTAATTATGTTTTTAAAATAGGAAATCTAGATGAAATATCTTGACTTATGATTTTAAACGGAAGGCTTAAAATGTTACTCTCAGTAGTTGGCTAGCTTAGTTCCACGGTAGGCGCCATCACGGCCTAAATTGATTTTGGGCCGTGACACCATCATATTGACCTCTTCACGAAACTGCTCGATCCTCTTGATCTTTTGATGAACCTGTGAGATTGAAGTGTTAGCCATCGTTCTCGAACCGACGCCATGAGCTTCTAAGATTTTGATTACCTTTTCAATTATGTCGGTATGTTCTTTATGAGTCGCGGTCAACTCGACTCAGAGGTCATTAATCTCCTCTTCTTTTTGCCCACTGAGAAGATTGAGGGCATTCCTCTCCTCGGTAAGCCTTTGAATGTTGGCCTCACACCGACTGAGCTCAACTCGAGACCAAGAAAGTGCTTCCTGATGAAGCACTGAGGCCTACACATAAAGAAGAAAGGAAGTTAGACAGGAAAGGAAAAATAAACACAAAGTAATATCGACTATGGGAGCTAAGGCTTAACTGATTCAGAGCTTGTTGTGCATCATTGAAGAGACTCGATGCTTCACCTAAGTCCTTCCTCGAGACCTCCAAGTCACTTAGGCCGGTAGCATCTTCGACCCTAGCAAAGTAATCATGGAAGGGGTCCTCCCTTCCGTGGGCTCCTTGTATGGAGGGGATTTTCAAGGCCTGAGCCTCCCTCATCATTCCCTTAGAGAACGAAGGGAGCCTCCGATTTTTATTGCCCCAAGTTGGACACTTGGGGCGCTCTTTCCATCTCGAGGGGCCTCGAGGCCAGCCCTACAGATGTACCCGCCGTTCTCCCACTACGGTGGGAGTCATCTTCAGTCCTCGATGACTCGGGGACTCCGCCCAAGTCTTTTTCCAAGACCCCCTTATTTCGAGGCCGAGTCTTTGCAACCTTCACCGATTTAGTGGCCTTTGGGGCCTCGGTGTTCATCCTCACTCGGGACACCATCCTGGAGCCGTCTTCCTCCTCCCTTAGGATTCGTATTGACTCAGTAGAAAAGGGGACGATGTCCTTCTTCGGCTTACGAGCCACATTATTCTTGGATTCTGGATCCTCAGAGGTTAAGGTCCTTTTCCTCTTTTTATTCTTCGCCAGTTTCGGGACCGGGATTGAAGTCTCCTCCTCACCAGATAAGGGCCTCATGACTGCATCTTTGCCAATGCCTGTATGAAAGGAAACTAAGTATGTATGGAAAAGACGTTTTAACGAAATCATCAAACACGTGAAAAGCGAAATCATCAAACACGTGAAAAGAGGCTTACCATGATTTTTAGCCTACCATCGGCCCTTTGATAAGTCACTCCATGCGCGTTAAACATACGTCGATGTCGAGACTAGGTCCCTGGCCCGGGTCTTGAGGTCGGGGATGGCACCGGGCATCCAGGAAGCGACTACATAAAAAAACATTAGTAAAGCAGAGAAGCCAAGTAAACAAATAGAAGGGGATCGTACTTACGTTTCATTATCCACTTCTCGGAAAATGGCATTTTCTTGGATGGAATTAGGTTCGAGGTCTTCACCCTGCCGAATTGACCCATCCATACTCGGTCCTTGTCCTCGTATATACTGGAGATGGAGACTTTGGTGGCTCGACATTGGAGCTTTATTAACCCACCTCGGTAAAGCCAAGGGTTGTATAACATGATGAGATGGTCGAGGGTGAAGGGGAGTCTTAATTTTGCTCAAGAAAATCGGAGCAATATGACGATCCTCCAGAAGGAGGGGTGAATCTGACTGAGGGTCACCTGGTACTTCTAGCAGTTGGGTCAAGAGGACCCAACATGAAAGGATAAGTGTAAACACTCAAGTACCCTTCCACGTGGGTGGTAATAGCCTCTTCTGGGGCCGGTATCACAACCTCTTTGTTCTGCTAGTTGCAGTCCTCCTTTACTTTTTTGATGTAGCTCTATGGTATCGAGCATATATAATTCAATACCGACTCGCAACGACCAGGGACCGTGAAGTTTTCTCGGTCTTGAAATTAGAGGTGACTACACATCCACCAGGAATACATTCCTCAACACGGGGTTCTACCGGCGCTTTACCGCTGGTCAGTTGAGAAGATGAAGCAGTTTCTTTTTGTGGTACCATTTTTGACATTTTCAACATTTGGTTTTGAATTTAAAGAAAGATGAAGATGACAAGATTTGGTATTCTAAGAAGAGGTTAGTAGTGAAAATTGTAGATTTACTGATGAAGAACTCGAAACTCTTTGAAGGTTAAAGGTAAAGTTTGAAAGAGTGTAAAAAGGGGCCGATTTATGGGATTCACACTGACGGTTCAAGGGCACTAGTGGCCGACCACCAGCTGACACACATTAATAACTTGGGAAACTGTACCGACGGGAAGTTTTCGGTCTTTTCCGTTGCGTACATCACGAGGGTGACGTCATGACATGTCGAGGTAAAAATCGAAGGCTCAATTCGTTTCTTGTCGTTACACTCCAAACAACAAGGGGACTATCTGTATACGGTTAAAACTGCGCCCATCCGATTTTACTATTTGATCGAGACTAGGGAAATGTATCGAAGGTCGGCCCTGTAGGAGATCAGACCGAGGCACGAGGATAAGGTACCAAATTCAGAATTTGAGGTATCTGTCGAGATCGAGACCAGTAAAAATCGAGACCAAACAAGGTAGACATCGAGCAAGAGCGAAGATAAGGTAATAACAGAAGGCGAGATATCCATGACTGGTCGACAATCATGGCGAAAATCTCAGAACGGATCGAACAAGAGCGGTTGTTTAGTTAATCATGGGATTTTCTTTTGTAAATAAAATTGTACCATAAGTAGAATTCCTCTACTACATATAGAGAGTTCTAATCATTTGTAGGACACATTATTCACACATATCAAAGTAATATAACACTCTCTCTCGCTTATACATTCTTGTTCATCAGTTTACTTTCTGCTTTATTACTTTAGCATCAGTCAGTTCGAGGGTGCTCTAGCTCGAAGCTGAATTGTATTTCAGCACTGGTTTGCTTTACTTTATTGTCAATTTTCTATTACTAACCTTCATATTTAGCAATTAGTATTAGGTGAAATCACGTATCCTTAAAACCACATTATAAATTTAATTGTTATCCAATTTTAAGGGTAAACAATGATAGACCTACAACAATGGTTGGTTGTGTATGATCATGATCCTAATTTGTCAACTAGCTTCTGATGTTACGTACTTACGATATAATATACAAATTTAAATTATATATACTAATAATGTATTATCGTTGTAGTTTAACTTGTGATAGCATATTAGTTAATTATTTTTTTAACCAGTTATCAATCAAAATATTATTATTGAATTTTCTTTATAAGTAATCAGATTTTGTAAATATTTTTTACACGATTAAGAGTCCAAGTATTATCCCACCATAATTGCTAGGGAAATTAATTTTAATTTTGAGAAAATATGACCTCATTCGTATGTGCACAAGTAATAAAAGCAATATTATTTTTTAAGTGGAAAGTTTAGAAAATAGTATGATTAGTAGCTTACATATCTCGTTGCATTTGTAATTTACTTATTACATCTAAGTTATAACTTTTGCAGCTACTACCATTTTTTTTCACTTACTACACAATTTAACCTAGTTTAAATAATTTAAAATTGATAGAAAATATTAGGAACGACAATCATTCCTTTCTCAATCAGTTTTATCACTTCTAAGGCAAGGATTTCGCTATAGTTTTTAACCCTTCACGGGCGCAGTGAGATGAATAAAATTCCGCGCCACTGTTAATTACTCTTTTCGGTCCAAAATAAGTGATTTTCTAAGATTTCAAGAATGAATTAATTATTTTTTTCTTACATTGTCATTGGAGTAAATATTGTTGGAATATGTGTTAGGAGTATTTAAAAGGTGGATTTCTTAATCTGTGTGAAAACATCCAAAAAATCACTTATTTTGGACATGAAAGAGTAGAAGTCTTCAGTTTGAATCTCGGGAAAGAAAGAAATTTTTGGAAGGGAGCGCTTCTCCTTAACTTGTCCCATGCAGCGCGAATTTAAATTAGTTGAGACAGAAAAGGTCAAAAAGAAAATCAAAAATAGGAAATCAGCCAAAAATAAAAGAATAAATATATCATATATATACATAATTATATATACATAATTTATGTCTCCCTCTCCCTAATTAAAAGCCATCAATACAATCATATTTTGAACCAATTCCTACTTTTTTTTTCTTTTTCCCTTTCCACTAAACAAGTATCCTACATAGTAGACATAACTCGGTGCACTAAATTCCTGCTATAAGGGGTCTGAGAAAAGGTCGGACCACAAAGGTCTATCGTACACAACCTTACCCTATATTTCTATAAGAGGCTGTTTTCACGGCTTGAACCCGTGACCTCCTGATCACATGACGATAGTTTTACCGCCCCAAGGCTCCCATTCCGGACATAATAAAAACAAATATATACAAAGGCCACCAAACAAATTTTTCCCTTTTTGTACATTCCCATGCTTTGCTTTATTAATTAACTCCTCATTTGTTGCATATTATTTTTCCCATTTCAACAAACTTCTTCAGTTCACCATCATTTCTGACACTTGATCTCTTCTGAATTTCAGCATCCTCTATATCCTCTTCTTGGTCCTCATAATTAATTTTTAATAACTGATACTCAACTTTTTTTGTGAAAATCTTGATAATAACCAAGTAAAAAGAGACAACAAAAGCAGTGGTTCCAATTAAATAAAAACTAAATTCTATATTTACTAATGCTTTTGCTCTTTCAAGAGATTTATGGTCATGACATCTAACAACTTGATAACCTTCTTCTAATTTTATATAACAACCTTTTGGTATAAATTTTGGTGTCCAAAGCATAACACCAATGACCATAAGCCAAATTCCTTGAAACATAATACTATAAGATCTTACAAAGTTGTTCAAGAAATTATTAGGGAAAGGAATGGCCAAAAGGGTAGTGGCTAAAGATACAAAAATGGCTATTTGTAAAAGCCAATGATATTGTCCTTCAACACCATTATGGTCAGTTGAGTGAAGATGAAAAAGAAGAAGTTCTTGGCCAAAAGCAATAGATGCAAGAAAATTTATGATCCCATTTTGGGATGAGAGTGAAGGGGTAATTTTGTCAATTATTAAGGAGAAAAATGAATAAATAAATAAAGATAAGGAAATACATGAATGTTCAAGATAGTGAAGATGGTTAGAAGGGATACTTCCATCTGAATTTAGAAGTTGGTGGCCACTAAAAATTTCCCTTAATAAGAAAATTAAGGTGAAAACCATAATCAAGAATAGCTCTAAATGTCTTATTTTTGGAGTTGGGAACCATAGAAAAGAAGTGTAGCCATTTGGGTGCAAAGCATGTAATTTAATATGGTTGAATAAATGCCAAATACCTATTAAAAAGAAACCAAGACCTGTTGCTACATGCCCCACTAGCTTTGCCATCTTTCTTTAATTCACGGGCGCGTACAAGGTCGATCAAATTTCTATTGTTGTAAAAGTTGTCGAATGAATCTATTTTAAAGAATTCGATTTGATTTGAAGGCAGTAGCCAAACTCGTTGCAGAATTCAGGAGCGAGCAAGACTATCTTGATGAATACTATAACAACTAAAGAAGAGGAAATGTGAACGGATGTGAGATTGAATAGAGGAGGGAAATGAAGGATTTATATAAAGATCATATATTTTTGTACTAGAAAATCCTTTGTTTCCACCATATATATATTACTAGGAACATTTGCAAGAGTATATATAGATGTTATGTTTTCTTGTTGGAAATTCTAAGTTGTCACATTTTCATTATTTTATTGAAGATATCTTAAGCTCTTCGGCAAGTTACGAGATGAAGTTAGTTGATAAAGTTAGTTTCCCTATTGAAGGGAAAGGAAAAGAAACTTTAATATATATATATATAGGAGGTCTATCTTGAATATAAATGGAGAACTTGGGACACTCCTACCTAATCAGCTATAAGTAGTCTTTTACATCATAAGGTTAATTTGATCTACAACAATAAATATATTTGTTTATATTAAATCAGTCAAGGTACTATCGGAAATAATATTTTTTACTTGCACAGAGATAAGGGTAAGATCTGCATATATATTATCTTCTGCAAGCCCCACTTGTTGAATTAAATAAAGTATGTTGTTGTTGATATTAAGTCAGATACATAACCAGGGGCTGAGCTAGCATAGAGCTTGCGGGTTCGGCCAAATTCAGTAACTTTTATCCAAATCATATATTTGTCTTAAAACTTTATTGAATATGTATAAATTGTTAATTTAGAACCCAGTAACATAAACAAATTAGAATCTCGAATCCACAAACTTTAAATTCTATCTCCGCCTCTATACATAACTTAGTAAAAAAAAAGAGTAAATATTTGCTATAAGGCGCTAAATTATATTGATAGTGTAAATTTGTATATATAGACAAGTTAAAACATTTTATTCCCATAATAACTCCTAGATTGACGCTCACAATTGCTTCAACAATCTATCACTACCTTGAAGCATCTATAAGAGGTAAGTTTCTTTTTCTTTTTCCTTAATGTTTTTTCCAAACAAAGATACTATACGTGTTATTAGGTTGCTTTTCTTCGTTTGCAATGTAATTTTTATTGGCTGTACGAAAATTCAATCATACACCAGTATAGGTGTTTACCCTCAAATCGGATAATAGTTAAATTTGTAGTGATTTTAAGGACATGCAAATTATTTGATAATAAAAAAATAAATTAAAATGCGATCAAATTAAACAACGACGGAGTAAAAACGCAAACCACACGAACTGAATAATTTCAACCTAGGGAGGTTGGAAATTCTTGGGGTGAAAAAATGCTTAAATCAATATCACGTCACCAGAAAATATAAGAGCTTCAAGAACTAATAATGATGTATTGCTTATGAGAATAAATTACAACCTATCCAATAAATTGTCAGATTCCTTTTATATATTAGGGGAGACCTACCTTTTAAGGTATTATTTTATTGTTCTATGGAAGGTAAATGTCCTTGATTTGTTGACTGTTGATACCTTTTTTGAGAGATCGGAACCTAAATGTGTTCTTTTTGGACTCAAATCACCGAAATGAGTGGAAAAAAATATAGTGACCAAACTATATATAGCGTCGTTTTAAAGGGCGTTTAATGTCTGTGTTGCCCATTCAGGTATAGCGTCCTTTATTAAGGCGC
>ML289897.1:0-15967 GCA_005239495.1 Nicotiana undulata | reverse complement strand
ATATATATATATATATATATATATATATATATATATATATATATATATATATATATATTACTTTTGTGTAATAACGTATAGAACCACGATTACATGTACCCGTGCATCGCACTAGTACATTATATATAATGTACTAGTGCGATGCACGGGCCCAATTGTTACTTTTTCTTCTTCTTCTTCTTCTTGTTTTCTTCTTTTTAATATTTCTTGGTCTAATGCTAATTACACACTTTCTAGGCCTTTAGGGGGGAAAAGAAAGAGAATAAGCTTTTGTGTAATAACGTATAGAACTACGATTACATGTATTGTTATTTATCTTTTGCATTATGTGCATTTTAATTTTCCTTGAATCGTATTACTATACCAATCACTTTGAAACACTTGTCAAGTTTAATGTTTTATTATACGATGATTAGATAATAATTCAAGTAGCATTTAAATTACTTCTAAATAGGGTCTACACTTTTTTTATTTAAAAAAGTTTTGCACCCCTAAGCCTTAAATTAATTACTATTAAATAATAATTAAAAGTCAATTAAAAATAAGTCGTCATGTATTTTTCTCATTGCTTAAATGGAATGACATACATTATCACTAGTTCCTTTTTAATGAAATCTTCTTTACCGGTAATAGTTAATAAATAAAATAATATTTCTTAAGGAGATAATAACATTATCATATATAAATGTATGTGATCTTAGTACTTTTAATCAGGTGAACATTTGAATTATAAAATTATCAAAAAGAAAATTTGTCTAGTTAAAAGTACTTATTGAAATAATAATAATAATAACAATCAAGTAATGTATTTAATGAAAGTGAAGGTTGAATGGAAAGTGGGGTCCACCTAAAAAATTTAATAGCTTATGGCCACGTTATTATTGATTTTTTCTATTATTAAGAACCCACAACCAAACTTTTGAGCCTAGTATATAAGAAAATAATGCACTAATATATTTGAAATGACTACTATCCCCTTGGTCAACCTCCTCTTCTCTCTTCTATATAATAGAAAAATAAACGACGCTTTATCTCTTCATAAAGTCGTCCCTTCCTTTCCCCCACGTACAGAACATAATCCCCCCCCCCCCCACCTATTTTTAATTCAAAAAACCAGCGGTCCCCCACCCCTCCATTTACAACCAAAAACTCGAGTCGACCCCACCCGTCCCACAAAAATAAAGATTCTTGGTCCCACATTCTAGCTAAGGCCCTCTCTCTATAACGACCCGGTCGGTCGTTACGTAGAACCTGCATTAAATTTACTGTTATTGCCTTGTCATAGGTTGGTTATACTGGTTATGATGTGTTAGAGTTGGTAGGCTCGGAATCGAAATGGTTGTAGTAAGAATTTAGTCATTTAGTCTTTTAAATAGCCTTAAAGTGGGAAAAGTCAACTGAGAGTTGACTTATTGGTAAACGAACTCGCAATACGTATTGTATGGTTCGTATAGTTTTGTTAGGTGATTTGGGACTTAGGAGTGTGTTCAGAATATTTTTGTGATGTCCGGTGTAGAATTAGGCTTGAATTGGCGAAAGTTAGTTTTTGGTGATTTCCGGTCGGCAGTGGAAAATAGGCTATCGAGGTTGGAATGGAATTCCGAAAGTTGAAACAGATTCGTAATATCATTTTGGATATGTCTGCAAAATTTCAGGTCAATTGGAGTTGTTCTGGGTAGTTTCGGCATCGTTGATGGATTTTAGAAATTTCAAAGTTCTTAGGCTTGAATCCGATGTGAGTTTGGTGTTTTGATGTTATTTTTAGTGTTTTGAGAGTGCAACTAAGTTTGGATGATCATTTATGATGTGTTGTTAAATTTGGTTGGGGTCCCGAGGGGCTCGGGGTTGATTTCGGATGGTTAACAGATCATTTCTTTTTTGGGACTTATGTTGTTTTTCTGGTGTTTCTACAGAGAAATTTTACCCTATGCGTTCACGGAGGGGGGTCCGCGTTCGCATAGGGGAAGTTGGGAGATTGGGCAGTTTCTTTTGTGCGTTCGCGAAGGCGGAGGTGCGATCGCAGAAGGTGAGAAGTCCGGGCATCGCGAACGCAGAAGTAGGGGTGCGTTCGCGTAGTGTATTAGCGTTGAGGGACCCCATGCCCATTTTTCTATGCGTTCGCGGGGCCTGGGGTGCGATCGCGATGGTGTGGCTGGTGGAAGCTGTGCATTCGCGGATGGTTGACTGCGTTCACGGAGGTCAAGTCAGGTAAGCGACCGCGTTCGCGACCAAGAAGGTGCGTCCGCGAAGGAAAAATTGGGGCCTGGAGAAAAAATGCTTCAAGAACGCGGGAAGTGGGTCGCGCTCACAATGAAGAAATAACTGGAAGTATTTAATTAAACCCTTCCGCGACTATTAACCCTTTTACACCATTTTTGAACGGGAAAGAGCTTTGAGGCGATTTTGAAGAGAGGAAATCATTGTTCTTCATCGAGGTAAGGATTTTGGACACTAAAACTCGATTTTATGTGATTAAGGAACAATCTATCAGTGTTTAATTCATGGAAATCAGTAGAAAAAGGTGGAGTTAGGGCTTGAGATTATGAGACCTTTAGGGGACGATTTGAGGGGTCAAACAAACTTCGATTTTAGCGTTCTTTATATGTACGGACTCGTGAGATGATGGAGAACATTTTGGTATAAAAGTTGTCGAGTTTAGAGACGGGGGCCTGGGGGTCGGGTTTTATGCTAAAATTGGTAATTTTCAATTGGAATTCATTCATTTAGCATAATTTGATGATAAGAACCTGATCTTTATAGATTTGGTGCACTCGGAAGTTGATTCTAGAGGCAAGCGGGTTGCAGAGTAGCTTTTCGAGCTAGTTTGAGGTAAGTAATGTCTTTAAATACTGTACTGAGGGTATGAAACCCCGGACTTTACATCCTTTCACGGATTTGGAGTGACACACACACTGGATGACGAGTGTGGGACGTGCACGAATTGGAAATTTGGAAAATTATACCTTTTAGGCAACTATTGAGTTGCGAAACTGCTTTTGAAGTTTATCCTCTATAGTACTACTAGGATTTGATATAATTGGGTTGTAAGTAATGTTTGGGGCCTAGTGCCAATCTGTTTTAACCCTTTGGGGACTATTTTACTGATATTCTCACTATTTTGAAACTATGATTTTTCACTCAGTCTTTCTTCTGAAATTGTCGACACTCTTATTTGATGATATTACTATTTCTTGAAATGAAATACTATTTTGGGTCGAGAACCCCGTTTTATCCATGGCCCGAGTGGCATGCTGAGAGTGTTTGACTGAGTGAGGCCGAGGGCCAATGTTGTGAGAATGTTATGATATGAGTGAGACCGAGGGCCAATATTGTGAGGATGTTATGATATGAGAGAGGCCGAGAGCCTGAGAGTGATTTATGCCATGATGGGACTTGTCTATAGCGCTTGGGCTGTAGGAGCCCCTCCGGAGTCTGTACACACCCCCAGTGAGCGCAGGTACCTACTGAGTGCGAGTGCCGAGTGATGAGTGATTGGGAGGCATGAGAGGCAGTGAGGTTGCCCTCGGGGCTGATACTGAGTGATGGTGAGGTGCTGAGGGAAACTGTTACGAGTGATGATTATGGCCCGAGGGGCAGAATTATGATGAGATTATAGTGAGATTTTTATTATGATTCACTTCATTTTTCGAACTGATTTTTACTGAGAGTTTTACTGAGATATATTGAAAACATACTTGTTTCAAAGGATTTTCTGGAAATTGGTTTTCGAACTTATGTATTTGATGTATACTTTATGGTGACTTGATGTTTTACTATTTTGTGGATTGGTGTATCTGTGTTGTGTGTTTCATATACTTCAGATTGTGATTTATTTTCATTACTACTGAGTTGGCGTACTCATCATTACTCCCTGCACCCCTGTGTGCAGATCCAGGTACCGGTTCGAAGCAGTAGTCACCGAGTTCATTTATCATCAGCTTTGAGATCTCGAGGTAGCTGTTCAACGTCCGCAGCTTCTCCACTTCCCTTCTTCATATAGTAATAGCATTCGATTCATAGACATTTTTTAAGATTTTAGCAGAGTTAGTTTATTTTCTTATATGCTCATGATCATTGACTCCAGTCTTGGGAGATTTGTTTAGACTATTAGATTCTTATTGGGGCGTAAAGACTTAAAGAAATTATTTTATATTGTTTGATGCTTATTATTAATTTTTGAAGTATTATAATAGAACAAATGAGTAATTATGTGATGGTTGGCTATCCTAGTTCCACGATAGGCGCCATCACGACCGATTAGGATTTGGGGTCGTGACAAGTTGGTATCAGAGCTCTAGGTTACATAGGACTCAACGGTCATGAGCAGTTCAGTAGAGTCTTGCGGATTGGTACAGAGACGTCTGTACTTATCTTCGAGAGGCTGCAGAACTCTTAGGAAAAATCTTATTTTCTTGAACTCTTTCGTGCCAATCTATTGATTCTTTAAATCTAAACTCATGTTGTTTCATTCTCTCACAGATGGTGAGGACACGCACTACCGATCAGGGTGACCAGACACCAGCCAGACCCACAAGGGGTCGAGGTCGTGGTGGAGTTAGGGGACCAGCCCGTGCAGCATCTGGGACAGTACCACAGGATCCCCCGGTCATTCAGGACCAGGTTCCCGCCGAGGGTGCTCCAGCGGGACAAGCTCAGGCACCAGTAGTGCCTATTGTTATTCCGGGTCTTCAGGAGACCATGGATCAGATATTGACGGTGTGTACCAATTTAGCTCAGGTAGTTGCTATGTCTACTACTGCCACTGCAGCTCAGGCCGGGGGAGGAATTCAGAATCCAGCTTCCCGGACACCTGAGCAAGTTGTACGGGGTATTCAGGCACCGGGGGTAGTCCCAGCCAAGTCGGTTTCCCCAGTTCAGGACTATGTGGTTCCAGTTATGCCCGAGGATGAGTAGCGTAGGCTGGAGAGGTTCAGTAGACTTCAGCCTCCGGCTTTCAGCGGCATAGAGGGTGAGGATGCCCAAGGTTTTCTGGATAAATTCCAGAGGATACTACGTACTGCGGGTATTTTGGAGACCACTGGGGTCTCATTTGCTACATTTCAGTTTGCTGGTGTTTCTTTCACTTGAGTAGGAGGCGTTCGAGAGGCGTAGGCCGGTTGGTTCAGCACCTCTCACCTGGCTGCAGTTCTTCACGATCTTTTTGGAGAAGTATGTTCCTCAGTCCCACAGAGAAGAGCAGCGCAGGCAGTTTGAGCATCTGCGCCAGAGAGAGTTGTCAGTTACTCAGTATGATATGAGGTTTTCCGAGTTGGCTATGCATGTTTCTGAGTTTGTTCCTACTGATAGGGAGAGGATCAGGAGATTTGTAGATGGTCTCACGTATCAGCTTTGCATTTTGATGACCAGGGAAAGAGTGTTTGGAGCTACATTTGAGCAGGTAGTTGACATTGCTCGGGACATTGAGTCGGTTCGTAGGCATGAGCATGAGGAGAGGGAGGCCAAGAGGCCTCGTGGATCAGGTAGCTTCAGTGGTGCCCCTTCTAGAGGCAGTTTCAGCACAGCAGAGGTCGTCAATTTAGACCTCCACAGCCAGCTCGCCCAGCTTACAATGGTGCATCTTCGGGGCAGGGTCCTCGCAAATCTCATCAGGGACGTTAATCTTTTAGTGCCCTTCCAACTCAGAGCTCCTCTAGAGCATCATCATATCGGGGTTCTTCTATGCACGGTTCATCCGGCGGGTTTTATAGTGGTCGGGGTTCTCTTCAGTCCCCATCTCTAGCTCCAGGTGGCTATTTTGAGTGTGGAGAGTTTGGACATGGGTGGAGGCAGTGTCCTCATCGTCCTGGTAGTTCATCTCATCAGAGGGTTCAGCCCTCGACTTCAGCCCCAGTCACTCCACCACCTACCCAGGCAGCCAGGGGTGGTGGTCAAGCAGTTACAGGCCTCCCTAGAGGGGGAGGTCGAGCAGGTGGAGGCCAGCCACGTATTTATGCACTCCCAGCTAGGCCTGATGCGATGGCCTCAGATGATTACAGGTACTATCTCAGTTTTTCACGGTGATGCTTTGGCTTTATTTGACCCTGGTTCCACATACTCTTATGTCGCATCCTATTTTGCTCACTTTCTGAATATGTCTCGTGAGTCTTTAGTTATGTCTGTTCATGTTTCGACTCGGGTGGGCGATAATATTATTGTGGACCGTGTGTATCGGTCATGTCTTATATCTATTGGGGATCTAGAGACCCGAGTGGACTTGATGTTACTCAGTATGGTTGATTTTGATGTGATTTTGGGAATGGATTGGTTATCCCTATGTCATGCTATCCTTGATTGTCACGCTAAGACCGTGACCCTAGCTATGCTCAGAGTTCCGAGAGTTGAGTGGAGAGGGTCTATAGAGCATGTGCCTAGCAGAGTGATTTCTTATTTGAAGGCTCAAAGAATGGTTGAGAAGGGGTATGAGTCTTATCTTGCTTTTGTGAGCGATACTAGTAGTGAGACTCCTTCTGTTGATTCTGTTCCGGTGGTCCGTGATTTTCCGGACGTATTTCCTGCAGACCTGCTAGGCATGCCACCTGACAGGGATATTGACTTTGGTATTGACCTGGTGCCAGATACCCAACCTATCTCTATTCCACCTTACCGCGTGGCACCAGCGGAGTTGAAAGAATTGAATGAGCAGCTTCAGGAACTCTTAGATAAGGGGTTCATTCGGCCTAGTGTGTCACCTTGGTGCACCGGTGTTGTTTGTGAAAAATAAAGACGGGTCCATGTGTATGTGTATTGATTATAGGTAGCTGAATAAGGTTACGGTGAAGAACCGGTATCCTTTGCCTCTTATTGATGACCTGTTTGATCAGCTTCAGGGAGCTAGGGTGTTCTCCAAGATTGACTTGAGGTCTGGATATCATCAGTTTAAGATTCGGGATTCTGACATTCTGAAGACTGTTTTCAAGACCAGATATGGTCATTATGAGTTTCTGGTTATGTCATTTGGGCTGACCAATGCCCCAGCCGCGTTCATGCAATTGATGAACATTGTATTTCAACCTTACCTTGATTCGTTCGTCATTGTATTCATTGATGACATCCTGATTTATTCCCGTATCCAGGAAGAGCATGCTCAGCATTTGAGGGTTGTGTTACAGAGGTTGAGCGAGGAGAAGCTTTATGCAAAATTCTCCAAGTGTGAGTTTTGTCTTGGTTCAGTAGATTTCTTGGGGCACGTGGTGTCTAGTGAGGGTATTCAGGTTGATCCGAAGAAGATTGAGGCGGTGCAGAGTTAGCCCAGACCGTCCTCAACTACGGAGATTAGGAGTTTCCTTGGTTTGGCAGGCTATTATCGTCGTGTTGTGGAAGGATTCTCTTCTATTGCTTCACCTTTGACCAGATTGACCCAAAAGGGTGCTCCATTCAGATGGTCCAATGAGTGTGAGGAGAGCTTTCAGAAGCTCAAGTCAGCATTGACCACGGCTCCGGTACTAGTTTTGCCTACTGGTTCGGGTTCTTACACAGTCTATTATGATGCTTCTAGAGTTGGTTTGGGAGTGGTATTGATGCAGGACGGTAGGGTGATTTCCTACGCGTCTAGACAGTTGAAGGTGCACGAGAAGAACTATCCAATGCACGATCTTGAGTTAGTTGCCATTGTTCATGCCTTACAGATTTGGCAGCATTACTTGTATGGGGTACAGTGTGAGATTTTCACTGACCATCGTAGCTTTCAGTATCTGCTGAGGCAGAAGGATTTGAATTTGCGGCAGAGGAGATGGTTAGAGCTTCTCAAGGATTATGACCTTACTATTTTGTATCATCCAGGGAAGGCATATGTAGTGGCCGATGCCTTGAGTTGCAGAGCCGAGAGTTTGGGGAGTCTAGCTTACCTTTCAGCAGCAGAGCGACCTTTAGCACTTGATGTTCAGGCTTTAGTGGGTCAGTTGGTGAGATTGGATTTGTTAGACCCTCCGCGGGTATTAGCTAGCATGGCTTCTCGGTCTTCTCTTTATGATCAGATTAGAGCTCAGCAGTATGATGATCCGCATTTGTTAGTACTTCGGGGTAGGGTCCGTCGGGATGATGCCAGGGATGTGACAATTGGTGATGACAGTGTCATGAGGATGCAGGGCCGTATTTGCGTGCCCAATGTGGATGGTCTTCGAGATTAATATTAGCAGAGGCTCACAACTCGCGGTATTCCATTCATCCGGGTGCCGCGAAGATGTATCAGGACTTGAGACAGTAGTATTGGTGGAGGCGGATGAAGAGAGATATTGTTGAGTGTGTAGCACGGTGTATCAACTGCCAGCGAGTCAAGTATTAGCACCAGAGACCATTTGGGTTACTTCAGAGGTAGATATTGCGGAGTGGAAGTGGGAGCGGATGACTATGGACTTTGTAGTTGGTCTTCCATGGACTTCGAAGGGTTTCAATGCTATTTGGGTCATTATGGACAAATTGACCAAGTCCGCACACTTCATTCCTATTGGTACTACTTATACTTCAGAGCGGTTAGCTGGTATCTATATCAGAGAGATTGTCCGATTGCATGGGGTTCCAGTTTCTATTATTTCCGACAGAGGTACTCAATTCACATCTCAGTTTTGGAAGGCCGTACAGAGAGGTATGGGTAATGAGGTAGAGTTGAGAACTGCATTTCATCCTCAGACCGACGGGCAGTCGAAAAGGACTATTTAGATTTTAGAGGACATGTTACGTGCTTGTGTGATTGACTTTGGTGGTTCATGGGATCAGTTTCTGCCACTAGTGGAGTTTGCATATAATAATAGTTACCAGTCCAGTATTCAGATGGCCCCGTACGAGGCTTTATATGGTAGGAGGTGTAGATCTCTGGTTGGTTGGTTCGAGCCTAGTGAGGCTAAGTTATTGGGCACAGATTTGATTCAGGATGCGTTGGAGAAGGTGAAGTTGATTCAGGAGCGACTTCGCACGGCGCAGTCTAGGTAGAAGAGTTATGCGGACCGGAAGGTCCGGGATGTGTCATTTATGGAAGGTGATAAGGTACTACTGAAGGTATCACCCATGAAGGGTGTTATGAGGTTCGGAAAGAGGGGAAAGTTGAGTCATCGGTTTATTGGTCCTTTTGAGGTACTTCAGAAGGTTGGAGAGGTGGTTTATAGACTTGCCTTGCCACCCAGCTTGTCGAGTGTTCATCCGGTATTTCATGTGTCGATGCTCCGGAAGTATGTTGGTGACCCGACTCATGTCTTGGACTTCAGCACAATTCAGCTCGAGGATGATATGTCTTATAAGGTTGAGCCAGTGGCTATTTTGGCTCGTAAGTCAGAAAGTTGAGGTCCAAGGATATAGCTTCGGTGAAGGTTCAGTTTAGAGGTCAGCCAGTGGAAGAGGCTACTAGGGACACCGAGCGGGAGATGCATAGCAGATATTCTCACTTGTTTGAGACTCCAGGTATGTTTCTAGACTCGTTCGAGGACGAACGTTTGTTTAAGAGGGGGAGAATGTAACGACCCGTTCGGTCGTTACGTAGAACCTGCATTAAATTTACTGTCATTGCCTTGTCATAGGTTGGTTATACTGGTTATGATGAAATAGAGTTGGTAGGCTCGGAATCGGAATGGTTGTAGTGAGAATTTAGTCATTTAGTCTTTTAAATAGTCTTAAAGTGGGAAAAGTCAACTGAGAGTTGACTTATTGGTAAACGACCTCGGAATGCATATTTTATGGTCCGGATAGCTTCGTTAGATGATTTGGGACTTAGGAGTGTGTTCAGAATATTTTTGTGATGTCCGGTGTAGAATGAGGCTTGAATTGGCGAAAGCTAGTTTTTGGTGATTTTCGGTCGGCAGTGGAAAATAGGCTATCGGGGTCGGAATGGAATTCCGAAGATGGAACATATTTGTAATGTCATTTTGGATATGTCTGCAAAATTTCAGGTCAATCGGAGTTGTTCTAGGTAGTTTCGGCATCGTTGGTGTATTTTAGAAATTTCAAAGTTCATAGGCTTGAATCCGATGTGAATTTGGTGTTTTGATATTATTTTTAGTGTTTTGAGAGTGCAACTAAGTTTTAATGATCATTTATGATGTGTTATTAAATTTGGTTGGGGTCCCAAGGGGCTCGGGGTTGATTTCGGATGGTTAACGGATCATTTCTTGTTCGGGACGTATGCTGTTTTTCTGGTGTTTCTACAGAGAAATTTTACCCTATGCATTCGCGGAGGGGGGTCCGCGTTCGCATAGGGGAAGTTGGGAGCTTGGGCAGTTTCTTTTGTGCGTTCGCGAAGGCGGAGCTGCGAACGCGGAGGGTGAGAAGTCCGGGCATCGCGAACGCAGGAGTAGGGGTGCATTCGCGTAGTGTATTAGCGTTGAGGGACCCCCAGGCCCATTTTTCTATACGTTCGCGGGGCCTGGGGTGCGATCGTGATGGTGTGGCTTGTGGAAGTTGTGCGTTCCCGGATGGTTGACCGCGTTCACGGAGGTCAAGTCAGGTAAGCGACCGCGTTCGCGACTAGGAAGGTGCGTTCGCGAAGGGAAAATTGGGGCCTGGAGAAAACGTGCTTCGCGAACGCGGGAAGTGGGTCACGTTCGCAATGAAGAAATAACTGGAAATATTTAATTAAGCCCTTCCGCGCCCATTAAACCTTTTACACCATTTATGAACGGGAAAAGAGCTTTGAGGTGATTTTTGAAGAGAGAAAATCATTTTTCTTCATCGAGGTAAGGATTTTGGACCCTAAAACTCGATTATATGTGATTAAGGAACAAAATATCAGTGTTTAATTCATGAAAAACAGTAGAAAAAGGTGGAGTTAGGGCTTAAGATTATGCGACCTTTAGGGGACCATTTGAGGGGTCAAACGAACTTTGATTTTAGCGTTCTTTATATGTACGGACTCGTGAGATGATGAAGAATATTTTGGTATAAAATTTGTTGATTTTTGAGACGCGGGCCCGAGGGTCGGGTTTTGGCTAAATTCGGGTTTTATGCTAAAATTGGTACTTTTCAATTGGAATTCATTCCTTTACCATAATTTGATGATAAAAATATGATCTTTATAGATTTGGAGCACTCGTAAGTTGATTCTAGAGGCAAGCAGGTTGCAGAGTAGCTTTTCGGGCTAGTTTGAGGTAAGTAATGTCTTTAAATCCTGCCCTGAGGGTATGAAACCCCGGACATTACATCCTTTCATGGATTTGGAGTGACGCTCACACTGGATGAAGAGTGTGGGGCGTGAACGAATTGGAAATTGGAAATTTGAAAAAATGTACCTTTTTAGGAAATTATTGAGTTGTGAAACAACTTTTAAAGCTTATCCTCTATAGTACTACTATGATATGATATAATTGGGCTGTAAGCCATGTTTGGGCCAATCTGTTTTAACCCCTTGGGGACTGTTTTACTGATATTCTCACTATTTTGAAACTATGATTTTTCACTCAGTCTTTCTTGTGAAATTGTTGACACTCTTATTTGATGATATTGCTATTTCTTGAAATGAAATACTATTTTGGGTCGAGAACCCCGTTTTATTCATGGCCCGAGTGGCATGCTGAGAGTGTTTGACTGAGTGAGGCCGAGGGACAATATTGTGAGGATGTTATGATATGAGTGAGGTCGAGGGCCAATATTGTGAGGATGTTATGATATGAGAGAGGCCGAGAGCCTGAGAGTGATTTATGCCATAATGTGGCTTGTTTATAGCGCTTGGGCTGTAGGAGCCCCTCCAGAGTCTGTACACACCCCCAGTGAGCGCAGGTACCTTCTGAGTGCGAGTGACGAGTTATGAGTGATTGGGAGGCATGAGTGACACTGAGGTTGCCCTAGGGGCTGATATTGAGTGATGGTGAGATGCTGAGGAAAACTGTTACGAGTGATGATTATGGCCCGAAGGGCAGAATTATGATGAGATTCTACTGAGATTTTTACTATGATTCACTTCATTTTTCGAACTGATTTTTACTGAGAGTTTTACTAAAATATATTGAAAACATACTTATTTCAAAGGATTTTCTGGAAATTGGTTTTTGAACTTATGTATTTGATGTATACTTTATGGTGACTTGATGTTTTACTGTTTTGTGGATTGGTGTATCTGTGCTGTGTGTTTCAAATACTTCAGACTGTGATTTATTTTCATTACTACTGAGTTGGCGTACTCATCATTACTCCCTGCACCCATGTGTGCAGATCCAGGTACCGGTTCGGAGCAGTAGTCGCCGAGTTCATTTATCATCAGCTTTGGGATCTCGAGGTAGTTGTTCAGCGTCCGCAGCTTCTCCACTTCCCTTCTTCATATAGTAATAGCATTCGATTCATAGACATTTATTAAGATATTAGCAGAGTTATTATTTTCTTATATGCTCATGATCATTGACTCCAGTCTTGGGAGATTTGTTTAGACTCTGAAGGGTCATGTTCTCCATCCCCGTGTAGTCAGACGCCTGCAGGATACGGGCTTCTATAGGATGTTGGAGATCGAGCGGTTGCACCTCGATTGGTCTTTGATCATGGACCTGTTAGAGAGGTGGCGATCGAAGACACACACATTCCACTTGCCCATTGGCAAGGACACCATCACACTACAGGACATGGAGGTTATATATGGGTTGCCCGTTGATAGACACCTTGTTGCTCTGTCGCTGGCCATGAGAGAACTGACAGGTGGGCAGTACCTAGACATGCTGCAGATCACTGGTTTCCGGCAACATCAGGAGAATGCACTGGCTGGGGCCAATCGTCTGCAGTTGACGACTATCCGAGACCATTTGAAGGTATCGCACCCTGACATCACAGGCGAAAGACCGGAGCTGCATATTTACCGGTACACGTGGTTGCTGCTACTCCTTATGTTTGGAGGGGTCTTGTTCCCGAACACTTCGGGGAACCTAGTCAGCTTGATATTTATTCATCATCTTGAGCGGCTAGATGATTTAACCTAGTAGAGCTAGGCTGTTGTTGTTCTCGCCTGCTTGTACAGGCAGATGTGTCGGGCGAGCATGGGCACCCAGCGTGACGTTGCTGGATTTTGCTGCTGCTACAGGTGAAAACATATTTTAATACTTTATTCATTATAGCATACCCAGTAAAAATATATCTTAAATTTTACGTCAACTTTGTATGTTAGGTTTGGGCCTGGGAACGGCTCCTGCAGTTGCATCCACCTCTACCACCATTAGCTCCAAGTGTACCACCTTTGTTTTTCCCTCTAGCTAGGAGGTGGGTTCTCCGACGGGGATATGGACGAGAGTACGAGGCTCGACATAATCTCCCATTGTGCAGGGATTTGTTGGATTTTCTGGAGGGCGCACAGGTAAATGTATACGCAACATTCATATATGTTGCATATACTCACATTTTCTGTTGTTACTTAGTAGTTCATCTGGAGGCCATACAGCGACGTGCTGATAGCTGGATTGCCCGATTATTGCTCGGTCGGCCAACTTATTTAGAGCTCTTTTGTCCCGTTAATGTTCCTTGATATTGTGGAACATCATGCCACCGAACGGGTACTTTGTCAGTTTGGTCGTCCGCAGCTTGTACCGCCACTGCCCACCTTACACCATACATTTCTAGCGGGATGATCGTTCCAGGGTGGACCAGGAATATGTGGCACGACTAGAGGCTCAGATCGATACTTGGGACCAGCGACTTGACCTGATTCCCCCCCCCCCTTCACCGCACCAGATGGATACTAAGCATGATTATATAGGCTGGTACCTCGGCGTTACCCGACCTTTTGTCGGGAATCCCATTTATCGCGTTGGCGGTCAGTACGTTCCATATGCCGGAAGGCACGAGGCACTGGTATGTTATTTGGTATTCTTACTTATAACTATAACCTAGTGTTCGGTAATTTATATTTTACATGTTGTGCAGCCTATTGGCCTACATTTGTTCCACCAGTTGGGACTGCATATGCAGCAGCGTGCCAGCAAGGGAGCGGCCACTTTGCACGAGAATGGCCGGCAAGTTACAAAGCTGGCTGCCCGGACACTGCGGCGAGCCTGAGAGGATGATACCTTAGGACACGACCCTGCTTACGAGGTCATGGGGGCCGGTGAGGAGGTAGTCCCCAGCAAGGGGGAGTTGAGGCACCTGTTGAGGATGTTGGAGCTGATCAGCCAGGTGACCTCCATGAGCCAGACTACCATCATAGCAGTATGCCGTCATTCAGCCTTCAGCTTCAGCTCACTCCAAGGACTTCGTAGGTGACCCCGTCAGATCCATCGTTGATCACGAGCATGAGCATTACACGAGAGGATTTGAATCAGTACTTTCCAGGCCCATCGACCGCTGCTGATGATCGGTCGACCCAAGATGTGGATAGTGGGCGCCGGCTGAGTTATGGCTCACCATCGAGGGGTGTTGGGATCTTTCATAGGCGCAGGTATGTTTGTATTACTTTTAAATTTAAATTTGTTTTTATCTCATTGATAGCCATAAATATGTTTATGTTTTTCTTATCAAGGCTTCATCATCGCCCGTCGCGGAGCCCACTTTGTGCGTTGCTGACCTGGTTGCGACGTATGATTATATTCAGGAGCCCGACGAGACCATGGTAAGACAATTTAAATTTTTGTGATTTAACACGTACATTACTAATATATATTTTCATATACTGAAATAACTTATTCTTTTGTAGGTTACTGCTGGACCCACGACCCCTTCTACCGAGCCTGGCAGCACTATTGACGATCATGATGTAGCGCATCCTGCGATAAAGAGGCGACGTGGTGAGAATGATCTTGATAGCGTAGCCGGGCGGGATGGGATGCGCCTCAAGCCAGTGGTTGCATTAAAGCACACAGGATGTGGGACGCATTTGTTTTATTTGTATTTTATGTAAATAATAACAACACTTATTATTATTTACATTATATGCGCATTATGTTTTTATTTCTCTGGTTCTTCATTATTTTAATATACAACACAAACATAGCAATTTAACTTAATTTAAATTTAGTACAACTAATTAAAACACATGGCATGAAAAGTACAAAGATAAAATATTATACTCAACACATACATGTCATTTTTTAGTCACTACCACCTAGTATTCTTTGCTCCAAACACTTAAATTTCTCTTCCGGCCTATTTTTTCTTCTTCCGCCTCTTTTAGTTTCTCCTGCAATGCTGCAATTTGTCGTTTCATTTCAAACTCACGGTGTTGGTATTCACAGTTCATATCCCAAAAATACTGCAAAGATTTTTTGTAGCATTCCTGCTTAATGGGTTCATCATACCATACCTCAAAATTGCAATAATTCCCGCCATTGCCTCTCAACCTGTTTACACACATCTAGTATCTACGCCCAACATGACCATCGGACCAACATTCCTTCACCGTACATCATTTGCTGCACATTGGTTGATAATTGTGTCCAGACATTTGTTAATGTAAAAAAACCTTACTTTTATGGAATGTTTTGCTATTTGTTTTGGTTAAGCGAAGATAATAATGAAAATACGCTAGTTATTTATAGGCAAGGCAACACACATAACATAGTATTTAACCGCGCTATGCTTTGCGTGTTAAAGATTCTTTTGGGTACAATACAGCTTTTGCAGGCGGGCAGCTTTTCAAGTCGACAAGACAACACAAATGTAGTATTTAACCGCGCTATACTTCGCGTGTTAAAGATTCTTTCAGGTACAATACAGCTTTTGCAGGCGGGCAGCTTTTCAAGTCGACAAGACAACACACATAACATAGTATTTAACCACGCTATGCTTCATGTGTTAAAGATTCTTTCGGGTACGATACAACTTTTGCAGACGAACAGCTTTTCAGGTCGACAAGACAACACACACAATGTAGTATTTAACCGCGCTATACTATTACACAGGGTAAGGCTGCGTACGATAGACTCTTATGGCCCGGCCCTTCCCCGGACCCCGCGCATAGAGGGAGCTTAGTGCACCAGGCTGACCTTATACTATTACATACGAGACTAGGATTAGTTATATATATATATACACACACACACACACACATATATATATATATATATATATATATATATAT